>LR749499.1:4218583-4229744 GCA_902729485.2 Mus minutoides | reverse complement strand
CTCCAGTCAGCAGAGGGTCATGTTGAGCATTCTGCAGACAGAACTGTTTCAAGTCTGCAGCTGCTTGGGAAACCTTCACGCGGTTGAGCCCGGCCTCCAGCCGGAGCTGTTGGACCACTTTCTTCATGGCGGCGACGCTCGAAGAACCCGACATGGCGCTCGGGACAGCCGGGCCGACTCGTCAGTCCGGGCAGGGGGCCCAGATATCTTTTTTAAAAAGATTGTTTTTATTTATTAAAAATAAAATTTAAAAAATTATATGGGTGCTTTTGGCTGCATTTGTATCTGTGTGCCAGGAAAAGGCATCCGATTCTCTGTAATTGGAATTATAGACAGGTGAGAACTGCCATGAAGGTTCTGGGAATCAAACCCAGGTTCTTTGCAAGAGTAGCCAGTGTGTTCTTAATCACCAAGACACCCCTCGAGCCCCTCTTTTCCCCTCCTTTTCTTGAATTTTTGGGACTAGAACCTAGGGACTCACACATGTTAAGCAGGTGTATCCCCAACCTGCATCCCGAACCCTCTTCTTGCTTTTAGTTTGGATGCATGATCTTGCTAAGTAGCTCAGGCTAGCTTTGAATTCTTTAAAACAATTTTTTCTTTTAAAATGTTATTTATTTAATGTATACTCATATGCTCTGCTGCATATATAGATGCCTGCCTGAAGAGGTGGTTGTGAGCCGCCATGCGGTTGCTGGGAATTGAATTCATGACCTCTTGAAGAGCAGCCAGTACTCTTAGCCGCTGAGTCATCTTGCCAACCCTAAAAAGTTTTCTTTCATTAAAAAAAAAAAAGTTATATGTGTGCTTGTAAGGTGTGTAGTCCATGTGTGTCTGTGTGTGTCCAGAGGAAGATGTCAGTGTCCTCTATCTCTTTCTGCTTTACTCCGGTGACACAGTCTAACTGAACACGAAGCTGGTGTTTTGTCCTAGCAGTGAGGCTGGTTACAACCGCAGCCTGGATAGTAAGAGATCTTAGAGGATCCTCGTGTTTTTTCAGTGTGACAAGATTGCGATATTTTGAAGAATTTCCTATTTTTTATTTTATTTATTGAAATAGATTTTTTTTTCCTCCCTCAATCAATATATCCTGATCATGGTTTCCCCTCCCCCTGCTCCTCCCAGTTCCTCCTTCTCTCCCTCCCATCCAGATCCATTCCCTTTCTGTTTCTCATTAAAAAACAAACAGGTGCAGGACTGGAGAGATGGCTCAGAGATTAAGAGCACTGACTGTTCTTCTGAAGGTCCTGAGTTCAAATCCCACCAACCACATGTGGCTTACAACCACCTGTAATGACATCTGATGCCCTCTACTGGTGTGTCTGAAGACAGCTACAGTGTACTTACAAATAAATAATAATAAATCTTAAAAAAAAAAAAGTGCTGTCTGCCCTTTCAGAAGTCCTGAGTTTGCCCGGTGGTGGTGGTGGGGTGGTGGTGGTGCACGCCTTTAATCCCAGCACTTGGGAGGCAGAGGCAGGCAGATTTCTGAGTTTGAGGCCAGCCTGGTCTACAGAGTGAGTTCCAGGACAGCCAGGGCTATACAGAGAAACCCTGTCTCGAAAAAACCAAAAGAAAAAAAAAAAGTCCTGAGTTCAATCCCCAGCAACTACATGGTGGCTCACAGCCATCTGTGATGGAATCTGATGCCCTCTCCTGGCATAGAGGTATAATTTCAGATGGAGCACTCATATATATATATATAATAAAAATAAAAAGATCTTAAAGCAAACAGGTGTTTAAGGGATAATAATAAAATACAACAAGGTAAAAACTATTATCTCAGATTTGATCAAAACAAGCCAACAGAAGAAAAGCCCAAGAGAAAGTGCAAGAATCAGAGACCCAGCTGGGCGTGGTGGTGCACGCCTTTAATCCCAGCACTTGGGAGGCAGAGGCAGGCAGATTTCTGAGTTCGAGGCCAGCCTGGTCTACAGAGTGAGTTCCAGGACAGCCAAGGCTACACAGAGAAACCCTGTCTCAAAAAACCAAAAAAAAAAAAAAAAAAAAAAAAAAATCAGAGACCCGCACTTTACTTACACTTAGGAATCCCATAAAACCACTAAACTGGAAAGCATAATAGAGAAGCACAGAGGACTTGTGCAGATGCAGACAGGCTCTGCGCATGCTGCTTCAGTCTCTGTGAGTTCCTGTGGGCCTTGTATATGTTGATTCAGAGGACCTTGTTCTCTGGTGTCCTCCATCACCCCCTCCTCCATCCTCCTCTTCCACAGGGTTCCCTGAGCTCTGAGGGGAGGGATTTGATGGAGGAAACTTCTTTGGGAAGTTTCTAGGCCTCTCACCTTCTGCATACTATCTGGCTGTGGTCTCTGTGTTGTTCCCATCTGCTGTGGGAGCAGCTTCTCTGATGATGGCTGAGCAAGGCACTGATCTGACTCTAGCACATATCATTTGGAGTCATTTTATTGCTATTTTTTAAAAGACAAGGGTAAAACCAAATACTACTAGATATTATATGGTGAGCATTAAACCTAAAATGGGTTGTCCGCAAACTCAGGTTCTTGGTCAGCTAAACAGTGTCAGTTATGGGTTCCATCTTGTGGATGGATTTAAGTCAAATCAGACATTGGTTGGTCTCTCCTACAAGCTTTGTGTGGCCCTTGCCCTAGCATGCCTTATAGGCAGGGCACCATTGCAGATCAAAGGTTGGTGTTCCAACCTTTGATAGCTGCAGAGTACCTTCTGGTACCAAAGACTCTAGCACACAGTGAGGAAGGCTCGATATAGACACCAGATCAGTGTCTCCATGTTCAGTGAGTTGTGTAGGTGTTGTCTTCAGCAGTAGGGCCTTGCCAATGGTTTGTTTAGAGCAGCTTATTGTCTTAGCAACAGCTTGGGTTGTTCGGGGATTTTTATGAAACCCCTTTGGCTAACAACACAGATGTAGCAAATCCCAGCACTGAAAGCTTCATTTGGTAACAATGTCCCATTTGGCTATGTGTCCACATTATTTGACGATTCATTTAGATAGCCATCATATATGAATATATTTGATGAGGCTTCTATGGTATAAGGTTTCATAATACTCTTCAAAGGCCCCTTAATTTTAGCTGTCCCTTCCCATGTTCCCTCCCTATTAGCCCTCTCACTTCCCACTTCTCACTCAATCCTTCCATTCTAGTTCCACCCCCACCATGACTATCCATTCTAGCTCCACCCCCACCATGACTATCCATTCTAGCTCCACCCCCACCATGACTATCCATTCTAGCTCCACCCCCACCATGACTATCCATTCTAGCTCCACCCCCACCATGACTAACCATTCTAGCTCCACCCCCACCATGACTATCCATTCTAGCTCCACCCCCACCCCCCTCTATTCCTCTGTCCATGACTATCCATTCTGTTTCCATTTCTAGGGAGGTCTATTTTTCCTTCTCCTCCAAGTCCCTTACTCTATACCTCCCCTCTCTGGTTCTTTGGATTGTAGCTTGGTTATCACTGACTTAAGAGCTAATATCCACATATAAGCAAATGCATGCTGTATTTGTCTTTCTGGACCTGGGACACCTCACTTGGGATGATTTTTTTTTTTTCTATTTCCTTCCATTTATCTTTACATTTCATGATGCCATTTTGTTGCTGCTGCTGCTGTTGTTTTGAGACATGGTTTCTTTTTGTAGCCCTGGCTGTCCCTGGAACTAGATTTGTACACCAGAGTGGCCTCAAACTCTCAGAGATCTTACTGCCTCTGCTTCTTGAGTGCTGGGATTGTACCTGGCTTATTTTTTCTTCAATGATGCCATTTTTTTAAACTGGCACAGACTAACCCCTTTTTTTGGGTCTCTTATCTGCACAGGACAAGTCTCTGGTTAAGGTGGGCGAAGGAGTTGGTGAAAGTGGGTGACAAACAAATGCGACATGAGAGAGCATGTTGAATCTGAGTGTAATATCACAAAGTGAACACCAGTCTTATATAATACAGAAAACAAAGGGGTAGGATGTCATAGCAGGCAAAGTACATTGAAGTTACCTGACACAAAACAAAGGAATGACTTCAAAAGGACTTACAGGAACCAGGTAATATTTACAGTAAAGATAAAACAGCCCTGCCTAGGGTCAGCTAGTGACAGGTAAGGATTTCAAACTCTAGTCACAATTTGTTCTACTCCTTTGAGCCTTGTGAAAGCTAGCACCAGGAGGTTCTGCTCTAGTAGACCTACTCTTGAATAATGCAATACCACAACCCCCCTATTTCCTAGACAATTTCCTTGGTAAATTCTTGCATATGAGTGTAACTTGGCTGTACTTTTAAGTATCTGTAGGGAATCTCCATTTGTCAGAAGGATTCACCAACTTGCTTCTAATATGCAATGTAGTTTGCAGTACCTGACTGTAATGAAGATTCTAGGTATACTTTGCTTGTCCTGAGATTTCTAACTCTTACCCAGTAAAATACTGTAAGAAAGCATGCAAGACCCTCCACAATATTGCAGGGACAAATCTGGGGCATTCTAGCTATGGGAATGCCAAGGTTCCAGGAGGCTGAGTTTCCTTGGAACTCTGCCTCAGGACTGCTTCCAGGTTTCCAAACTTGTAATGTGAGTCACTACTGGGGTGGATGTAGCATCAAACTACCAAGTCACTCTATTGTGTAAACAGACCGAATTTTTTTTTTTTTTTTTTTTTTGTTTTTCGAGACAGGGTTTCTCTGTATAGCCCTGGCTGTCCTGGAACTCACTTTGTAGACCAGGCTGGCCTCGAACTCAGAAATCTGCCTACCTCTGCCTCCCGAGTGCTGGGATTAAAGGCGTGTGCCACCAGGCCCCGCTAGACCACATATTTTTTTTTAGACCACATTTTCTTTCTTTCTTTCTTTTTTTTTTTTTTTTTAAAGATTTATTTTATTTATTATATGTAAGTACACTGTAGCTGTCTTCAGACACTCCAGAAGAGGGCGCCAGATCTCATTACGGATGGTTGTAAGCCACCATGTGGATGCTGGGATTTGAACTTAACACCTTCGGAAGAGCAGTCGGGTGCTCTTACCCGCTGAGCCATCTCACCAGCCCCTAGACCACATTTTCTTTATCCATTCTTTTATTGAGAGATATCAAAGTTGTTTCTGATTTCTGGCTATTATGACTAGAGCAGCAATGAACATGGCTGACAAGTGCCGTTTGGGGTAGGATGGAGCAGCCGTTGGGTATATGCACAAGAGTGGTATAGCTAGGTATTGAGGTAGATGGATTACGCATTTTCTGAGCCCCCACTATATTGATTTCCATAGTGACTGTATTAGTTTGCACTCCCGCAATGAAGGAGTGTTCTCCTTGCTCCCCATCCTTGTCGGCATGAGATGTCACTGGTGGTGCTGATCTTAGCCATTTGGACAGGTGTAAGATGGAATCTCAGAGTCCTTTTGTTGCATTTCCCTGACTAAAGATGTTGAACATTTCTTTAAGTGTTTCTCAGCTGTTTGAGATTCCTCTGTTAGGAATTCTGTTTAGATTTTTACCCCATTTTAAAAATGGGTTATTTGTTTTCTTGATATCTAGCTTTTTTGTTCTACATATATTTTGAATATTGGCCCTCTCTGATTCCCCTCTGTGGCTCCCAGTTTGACCAGGTGAGTTTATCCTCTGCTGCATGGACGCCTCTCAGCTCAGAAGGTCACATTTATTACTCAGGCATGTGTTATGACCCCAGCTAATTTTTTTTTAATTTATTTTTTTGCGACAGGGTCTCTCTATGTACACCAGGCTGACCTGGAACTCCCTATGTAGAGCAGGCTGTCTTTGAACTCACAGAGATTAGCCTACTTCTGCCTGGGATTAAGTGCTGGGATTATTATTATTATTTTTTATTTTTTATTTTTTTGAGACAGGGTTTCTCTGTGTATCCCTGGCTGTCCTGGAACTCACTCTGTAGACCAGGCTGGCCTCAAACTCAGAAATCCACCTGCCTCTGCCTCCCAAGTGCTGGGATTAAAGGCGTGCGCCACCATACTCTGCCTTGGGATTTCAGGGGTAGCAGAAACCTGTCATCCCCTCAAATGTGCAAGCTTGATGGTGTGCCTCTTCCTTCCTGAACCTCAGTGGGATCTGGAACAAGGAGTTGTTTGTGCACAGTTCCCAAACTCAGCTCCAGAGGGCGTCACTGCCATGCTAGTGTGGAGCCCAATATACTGGCTTCCCTGCTCAGCAGCCAACTGTGCCTTGACATCACTCAGCCTCGATGCCTCTCCAACAAGTTGGGGATGTGTTAGGCTTGCAGGAGATGGCTGAAGGCACACAGAAATGCCCTGGAACCTAGTAAACTATAAACCACTGTAAGAACCAAAGACCTAATTGTTCCCCAAATGCTGTTCATCTGCTGTCTAGCAGCAAAGCAGAGAGGCAGGAGGATGAATTCAAGGCCAGTCCAGCTACATGAACCTGTCTCAAGCATATGTAAGCAAAACGTGTTCACATGACTTTAATCCTAACACTTGGGAGGCAGAGGCAGGTAGATCTCTGAGTTCAAGGTCAACCTGGTATACAGAGCAAGTTCCAGGACAGTCAGAGCTACACAGAGAAACCATCTCTGGGGCGGGGGAGGGCTTTTTAAAAAACATTTATTTATTTTATGTATATGAGCACACTGCAGCTGTCTTCAGACACATCAGAAGAGGGCATCAGATCCCATTACAGATGGTTGTGAGCCACCGTGTGGGTGCTGGGACTTGAACTCAGGACCTCTGGACAAGCAGTCAGTGCTTTTTACTGCTGAGCCATCATCTCTCCAGCCCTGACCAGATCACATATATGACTACAACGTGCTGAGCCTGTTTCTGTTGTTTGTGTGTGGGTGGTTTCAGAGCTAATCACACTGCATTGGACAAGCAGTGAGCGTCCTTGTCCCTGGGAGAGGCTAGCTGTCCCTCTTGAGGCTGTCCTTAGTTGCCTGTAGTTCTTTGTCTAGGAGAGGGGCTCCATAAAGTTTTCTCACTTCCAGATGAACATGTCTATTGACATTGACCTTGTTCCTGTCTTGTTCATGGAGCCATTTCTAGGGAGACTGTTTCACAGCAGACTTCCTGCTATTCTGGCTCTTCCTGTTGCCTCCGTGCAGATGTTCCCCGAGCCACAGATGCAAGAGCTGTGACTGGATGTATCTGCTGGGGCTGGTTCCCACCATCTCCTGATCTCTGAATTGTCCAGCCAGTGGTGGCTTGCTGTGATGGGCTCTATTTGCTGTAAAGAGGCTTAGTGATGAGGGGTGGGAGCTGCACTTATCTGTGGGTCTAAGGTAGAACGAAGTCAGAGACTATGCTAACTTAGCAAAGCGGTGGTAGTAGATTCTTTTCTAAGATCCCTGACCTCACTAACTCTGAGAACCTGGCTAGGTTTCCAGTACTAGTTTCATCTCCTTCCTGTTGAGTGGGCCTTAAGTCAAATTAGACCTCTGTATTTTCTTGATGTGGGAGGTCCCAGCTCACTATGGCTGGTGCCCCTGGGCAGGTGATGCTTGGATGTCCAGGGAAGCAGGCTGAGCAAGCCATAGGGAGGAAATCAGTGCGCTGAACCCCCTGTGGCCTCTGCTTCAGTTCCTGCCTTGAGTTCCCTCACTGATGGAGGTGCAGGTGGTTGTGAGTCACATCCAATGTAGTTGCTCAGTACAGAACCCAGGTAGTCAGGAAGAGCAACAATCGCTTTTAACCTCTGACCTGAATCCAGCTCTGAAGCACATTTCCTGTGACCCTGGGATGTGGACCAGACTGCATCATGCACCACCCCCACTGACAGCTTAGCTACTGTGAACTGTCAAGCCTGGCACACAACAGTTAACCTCGGGGCCTGGCTGGGTGCCCAGCCTGGGCTGCAGCACAGCCAGTTCCTTTCTTTTATTCCACTTGCTGGGAGAACTCAGCTGGGTGACTAGAAAGTACCTAAGACAAAAGTTACCAGGAGAGGCAGAGCCTTGTTTCCGCTGTGGCTCTGGGCCCAGGAACTTCCTTCTTTCACCCGCTTCTCCTAGAGACTTCCAAATGACGCCCTCCGTGGCAGCAAGAGGGAAGCGGGCATCTTGGAGAGAGCCCGGAGCAGGCGCTGCAAAGGGCCCTTGAACGTGTGGAAGATGTCTCATTCTTGCTGAGGTGTTTGCAGTTAACATACAGGAGCCAAAATGACGGGCAGCTGCCCAAGCACTCACTGAGCTCAAGATTTGTCAGTGAGCCCCTACTGTGTGCTGGGCATGCTGACGCATGTGTTCAGGATTTATGCACCTGTGGGTCCCACACTTCCCAGGGAGCAGACACTGAACATGGAGAGCCTTGGGAGCTGAGGGTGAGTACGGCACAGAATACGGGGCCGGCCTCATGGGGAGGAATCAAGGACCTTCAGAAGAGGTAGCATTTAAACTGAAATGAGAATGGGAAAGATTTAGTTTAGCATGTGCAAAGGGCCGAGGTAAAGTACAGACAGGCCCTCCTCCTCCTCTCCACCTTCCCTTCTTCCACCTCTTCCTCCTCTTCTTCCTCCTTTTTCTCCTCCTCCCCCCTCCTCACACCTTCTGCCCTTTTTGAGGCAGGATCTCCTATAATCCAGGCTGGTCTCCATTTATTTGCTCTGCTGATCCAGGCTGGTGTGGAACAATAGCTTCTCTGGCAAGCATAGCCTGAGTGCTGCCCCACCCCTACCCACTTGGTGTCTATGGGGTAGTCTCATGAAATCCATACTGGCCTTGAACTCACCACGTATATAAATAAGGATGACTTTGAACTCCTGATCCTCCTGCCTCCACCTTCTGAATCTCATGCTAGGCAAGCACCCCCTGTGCTTACAGGTGTGTGCCACCATGTCCAGTTTAGGCCAGGGGACCTTTACCAAGGGAATCCTGCCCCCATGGAGGCACTGACATCTGGAGAGATTTTCTTTTTAAAGATGTAGCTGTCTGTCTTCAGACACACCAGAAGAGGGCATCAGATCTCATTACAGATGGTTGTGAGCCACCATGGGGTTGCTGGGATTTGAACTCAGGACCTCTGGAAGAGCAGTCAGTGCTCTTAACCGCTGAGCCATCTCTCCAGCCCTGGAGAGATTTTTGATTGTGGACTTTGGTGGCAATGGGAGGTGGTGATTTTTATCTTTGGTGGATACAGCTAGAGGCCAATAGATCAGGTTACACTCCCCCACACCTCTTCTCACATAGTGGTTTAGTGTCATGAAGAAATTGAGTAAGCCAGGGTCAGAGGGCATAACGACCCGGGATCTTGGGGTGAAAATCAAGACCAAAATGTTTTGAGCCTCCTTTAAATACTTGGAAGTGATTGTCAAGGGTGCCTGTCCACATGCTGAATATGATGCAGTCTTGCGTGTATGAGTATGACACAGTCTGTGTGTGCACGGCACCATATTGGTCCAGGGACCAACTCAAGTCATGAGGCTTAGCTGCAAGCTCCTTTGCCTTTTGATCCATCTTGCTAGCCCTGTAGTTTTGTTTTGTTCTGTTCTGCTTTTTAACCTTTGACTTTATTTTTAGTTTTTTGAGACAGGGTCTCTCTGTGCAAACTTGGCTGCCTTGGAACTCACTTTATAGACCAGGCTGGTCTTAGACTCATAGAGATTCACCTTCCTCTACCTCCTGAGTGCTGGGATCAAAGGCATCCACCATCACCTCTGGTCTGTGTATCATGTGTGTGCAGTGCCCTCACCAGCCAGAAGAAGGTGCTAGATCCCTAAAATTGGAGTTATAGGTGGTTGTAAGGTACCATGTGGGTGCTGGGAACTCAACCTGGGTCCTCTGGAAGAACAGCCAGTGCTTCTCTCCAGACTCCTCAGATAGAGTGTTGCTATAACCTAGACTGATGTGTGACTCATGACCTTTCTGCCTCACCCTCCAGAGTGCTGGGGTCACAGGTATGTACCACCAAGCCATTCCTTTAACATATGAATATTTCATGTAAGAGACAATATAATAATATAGTGCAATATTATAGTGCATCTATCTATCTATCTATCTATCTATCTATCTATCTATCTATCTCTATATACCTGCATCTCTCTCCCTGCCCACCAAGCACTTACTCCCTGTGCAGGGCCTTGACAGTCTGTGTGTCGCCTAGCTCATATTCCTGCCATGTGCTATCCACATTCATTCTCCTGTTGATCCATGATGCTGCAGATTTCTTGTGGGGTAGGGATCCTGAGGGGTTTTTGCTCTCAATTCACAGAAGACAGAGATGATGCCTGAACCAGGAGGCTTGAGGCTTCCACACTCCAAGAAGACAATGCAGGAGCCAGCGCTTATGCTGCATGAGATGACACACGGGCTCATTCTATGTCTGTCACGAGAGTCGGTAAGACTACGTAGTGGGGGGCGTCAGACACAGCCAGGGAGGTTTCCTCCCTCTCTTTTCCTCTCCATTCTCCTTCCCAATTCTCCATATCTGCATTGAGAGTTAATCTAGGCCAGCTATTCTCAACCTTCTTAAGTCTGTAATCCTTTTTTTTTCCAGCTGGAGCTCAGATGTTATTTTTTTTTCTTTTTTATTGGATCTTTTCTTTATTTACATTTCAAATGTTATCCCCTTTCCCTGTTTTCCCCCTCCTGGAAACCCCCTATCCCTTCCTCCCTCTCCCTGTTTCTATGAGGGTGTCCCTCTACCCACCCACCCACTCCCATCTTCCCACCCTCAATTCCCCTACACTGGGGCATCTATCGAGCTTCATAGGACCCAGGACCTCTCCTCCCATTGATGCATGACAAGGCCATCCTCTGCAATGTATGCATCTGGAGCCATGTGTACTCCTTTGTTGATAGCTTAGTCCCTGGGAACTCTGGGGGCGTCTGGTTGGTTGATATTGTTGTTCTTCCTATGGGTTGTAAATCCCTTCAGCTCCTTCAGTCCTTTTGCCAACTCCTCTACTGGACTAAACTCCCAACGTTTAGTCCAATGGTTGGCTCTGGCAGGGCCTCTCAGGAGACAGTAAGGCTGTAATCCTTTAATACAGTTCTTTATGTTGTGGTGATTCCCAACCATAAAGTTATCATCATTGTTACTTTATAACTATTTTTGCTACTGTCTTTTCTGATAATCTTAGACAATCCCTGTTGTTTGACTGTCAAGGGAGTGGAGGTCCACAGGTTAAGAACCACTGAACTAGGATTTTGTGCATGCCATCCATACCACTGGTCACTGGGGATTTTAGGGACG
>LR749499.1:4165851-4218483 GCA_902729485.2 Mus minutoides | reverse complement strand
CTGGGAGATTCTAGGCAGGGACTTCACCCCTGAGCCACACCCCCAGCCCCTCACTGGGAGATTCTAGGCAGGGACTTCACCCCTGAGCCACACCCCCAGCCCCTCACTGGGAGATTCTAGGCAGGGACTTCACTCCTAAGCCATTCCCCGAGCCCTCCACTCACTTATGTTCCTGGCACCCCTATTCCCAATTCCTTATTCCTGATGTCTGCCAGCAGTGATGTGTTCTGGGTCACTATAAGTGCTCCAGGTGGGACAACTATCTTGTAAAACTTTCACTGTGCCTGAACGCTGGCTTATGAGAGGGGCAGAGAGGGTGGAATGGAGTGAAATCTCTTCCCAATGCCAGCTGTACTCCTGGCTCCCAGCATCCCTTGGACTCCCTCTGCACACCTGGGCTCAGGCTCAATTTACATAGAGGCCCCAGGGGAGCCAGGTATTGGAAAGATTGTCTGGTCCCTAGGCTCCAGCACCCAGTGTTGCAAATCATGGTTGCTATGGCGATAGCTGAAGGTACCTTTAGAAGCTGGAAGACTCCTCTGGTGCCTGAAGGAGGCACTGGGGAAAGACTCTGCCCCACAGCCTGTTAGCACTTGCTGGCAAGCATCTGGACATTTCTTCAGGAGGGCTAGGGGGTGACAGGGCAGCAAGTAACCAAGGGGCCACACCCCTTCTTACAGATGGCCGTACCTGGCCAGCCTCCCGGGAGGGCTCCTCAGCTGCTCCTGTGAGGTGCATGGGTCTCAGGACCTTTCCCGAGGAAGAATTATCCAGGCAGATGGGAAGCATGGATGTAGGGCCCCTCAGCCCTGGCACTCGCCAGCGGCTTCTCCAGGGTCAGGCAGGCTCCCTGCCAGCACCCTCTTCCAGCAGTGCTGTGGTCATCTTCATCAGCTCTACCATCTCAGGTAAGGGTGGGGCGATGACTTGAGACAAGTGGCCACTCTTGATGGTCGTGATGCCTCCAAAAGATGTGTGTGAGCAGACGGGCTGGTGACCCACATCAGCATCATTATCAAGGCTCCTCCTGGACTCTCTGTTTCCTTGTCCACCACATAGACTAAACTGTTAAAAACAGTGAATGGCCTAGTACTGCAACCAGCGGTCATGAGAAATGTCCTGTGTGCTTTGCTCTTTATGTTTTGTCTTGTGTATGCTTGGAAGTTGCTGGAGACAGAACCCAGCATTTTACACACACTTGACAGGTACTGCGATGAGAACTTGTCTGCAGACAAGGGCCCTCATGTTTACCCCCAAAATGCTCCCCCCCCCACTGAGCCAAACTGCTAATCTCCTTTCCAAGTATTCCCTTTAGAAAAGATTATTTATTTATTTATTAATTTATTTGATGTTTTTGTCCTAGAGATTGAATCCAGTTTATGTTAGGCAAGTACTCTACTACTGAGCCACATTCCTAGGTCCTCCCTTATTTTTATACATTTATTTAATCGTGTGTGTATGTAGGGGCACATGAGCTATGTACAGAAGGAATAACTTTCAGAAGTTGCTTCTCTTCTTCTACCAGGTGGGTCCAAGGACTTGAACTTGGATCTTCAGGCTTGAGAGCCATTTCAATAACTAACCCCTGTGCTTTAAATTGTATGTTAGCCCTCTGACCTATCTAAATGCTTTGTGACAGTACTAGCTGTATATGGCTTTGTCCTTGGCAATATTTACTCTGTTCTTTACATTAAATAAAACTACACATGAAAATGCCTGATCTGCATTAGCTCCCAATTTCCATGGTATAAATACTTTTACAGTCAGGCTCATACTGCAGGCAGAATTCACCAAACATGCAGCACCATCACTGAGCACACAGCATTATCACTGAGCACTGAGCACACAGCACTATCACTGAGCACACAGCACTGTCACTGAGCACACAGCACTGTCACTGAGCACATAGCACTGTCACTGAGCACACAGCACTGTCACTGAGGATGCAGTACTGTCACTGAGCACACAGCACTATCACTGAGCACGCAGCACTGTCACTGAGCACACAGCACTGTCACTGAGGATGCAGTACTGTCACTGAGCACACAGCACTGTCACTGAGCACACAGCACTGTCACTGAGCACATAGCACTGTCACTGAGGATGCAGCACTGTTGTTGAGGATGGAGCACAGTCAGTCACTGAGCACGCAGCACTGTTACTGAGCTTGGAGCTCCATAGGGCACCAGCATCTTGGTTGATCTTTCAAATGCAAAACTTCCCTTCAGATCTGCTTGAGTTGCAGGAGATGTAAACTCTGAGTGTGGTCAGGTTTTCCTTCCCCTGTAGAGCATGTTCTACTGTCCAATTTTTATTTTATTTATTCACTTAAACATTTTTTTTGAGAGAGAGTTTCTCTGTGCAGCCCTGACTGTCCTGGAGCTCAGGCTGTAGACCAGGCTGGCTTTGAACTCACAGAGATCTGCCTGCCTCTGTGTTCTGAGTGCTAGGATTAAAGGTGTGCACCACCAATCACAGCCATGTTTAATTTTTCAGTAATGACTGTGTGACCTTTGGCTGACAGCACTGTTGAATTCATTATTGTTTGTCACATGGATTGCATGTATTTTTTGATCTGTTGCCTTGTAGTGGTGGGACTGAACTTGGGGTCCCCACACCCCAAGCTCTGTATATGCCTGAAAAGTTCAGACACTGGAGCCACATGCAGGTCTCTGGTTTCAGACTTTACTGTGTCTCTTGATGTGCCCTTCACCCTTACCTAGGCTCTGGCTTGAATTTACTATATGATAAGTATTTTATGAGCCAGTTCAAACAGCCTATAAAGTTGATAAGACAGATTGGGAAAGGAACAGTGTTTAGGAGCTGGCTCCCAGACTCCATCCTGGACAGCTCCCAGGTCAGACTCTGAATAGGTATTTTGAGTCAGTTACTTTGGGATGCCTAGAATCCCCCCAGTGAGGGGCTGGGGGCATGGCTCCGGAGTGGAGTCCCTGCCTAGAATCCCCCAGTGAGGGGTTGGGGTAGAGCCCTGCCTCATGTGTGACTTTTTTTTTTTTTTGGTTTTTCGAGACAGGGTTTCTCTGTCTAGCCCTGGCTGTCCTGGAACTCACTTTGTAGACCAGGCTGGCCTCGAACTCAGAAATCCGCCTGCCTCTGCCTCCTGAGTGCTGGGATTAAAGGCGTGCGCCACCACGTGACTTCTATGTCAGCACAGCAAACACAGCACTACAAACGTACCTGGTTCACTCTGCATTTCAGAGGAACTGAAAATAATCCTTTAATGTGTTACAAACAGAGCCTAGAATGGATCAGCCAGTATTTGCACGTGTCTGTACTTGTTTATCTGGCTTGTGATCAGCTGAGAGTCCTGGTTGTGTTTAGTGGGTTCTCTTGTTCTGTTGAGGTACAAGGGATAAAACCCAGGGCTTCCCCCGTTCTTGGTCCAAGAGTGTATGAGCCCACCGTGACTGAATCGAATCTCCCTCGGATAAGGAGGACACGGGGACAATTTATACAACTGCACGGGGTTGGAAAGCAATGGAAAGTCCTCCTGCATGCTGGGGCCAGAGGCTCCATCTCCCAGTGTTCCCTGCCCCACACGCCATATTGGGTCATTCTCCTGGGCTGGGACTGAGGGCGACTCAGGTTGTGCTTTGTGGAGCTCACACAGGTGACTCTGCTGATGTGGATCAGTTGGTTTCCTTGGTTTGACTCCATGTTATTTTGAGATTTCATTAATTTTGTGTGTGGTCTTAAGGTGGAGAGAGTTACGTGTGCAGCGGGACAGAATATGTGTGTGGAGGTCACAAGGCAACTTTCAAGTCTGTTCCTTCTGTCCTGCGGTGCAGGCGGGCAGGTTTGGCAGCAGGCTCCTATACTGCTGAGCCTTCTTGCTGGCCCCGTCTTTCTTGTCCTTGTCCTTGTTCTCCTCCTCCTCCTTTTTTTTTTTTTTTTTTTTTTTGAGACAGGGTTTCTCAGTATAGCCCTGGCTGTCCTGGAACTCACTTTGTAGACCAGGCTGGCCTCGAACTCAGAAATCTACCTGCCTCTGCCTCCCAAGTGCTGGGATTAAAGGCATGCGCCACCACTGCCTGGCCTCCTCCTCCTTTTATGACACTTAGGGGGACTCCAACATTGCAGGGTTTTGATGAAAGACAGAAAGAACACAGTAGTGGGCTAGGCAGACTTCTGGAATCTTTTCTCTGACATCCTCCTGACTGTGCCTTGCAGATATGGACACAGAGCGAGAAGCCCTGCAGTGCACAGCCTACCCTGAGGTTCAGAGCTTCTGCCAAAAGCACGGCTTGGCATTTGAGGTAAGCATCTCTGCTCACCTGGAAAACCACCCCTTGCCTTCTGTTTGGTGCTTTAGTGATGGATCTCAAAACTCAAAATGTTTGTTTGTTTGTTTGTTTTCTGAGACGAGGTGTCATGTAGCCCAGGCTGGACTTGAACTCATTGTGTAGCCAAGGATGATGTTGAATTTGTGACCCTCCTATGTTGACCTCCCAAGTGATAGGATGACAGGTGTGTGCCTCCAAGCCCAGATTATGCAGTGATGTGGATGGATCCCTATGTTTCCTGTATGTTAGTCAGACTGAGCTACATGTCCAAGAGCTCCACCTACCTCTGCCTCCTGAGTGCTGGGATTAAAGGATGTGCCACTGTGAGGGTCCCTAGGAATGCTGTGGTCAGCAGAGAAACGATCTTCAAGAGGCAAGAAGGAAACCCAGTTCAGTGAGACTTGGCCAGGCTGCATCAAACTTCTGGAGTCTCACCCCAGACAGTTTATTTTGGATATGTTTAAATACAGTGTTACTTTACAAAACATGTTTTTCCTAGTAACTATTATCTCAATCCCATGTTCATATAATAAAGTGTGACCACATGGAAACTTTTTGGCAAAGGACATGTGACCTCTACCCTGAATATGGGTTCTATAGCTTAAGGTCTAGGATCTGTTGTGGTGTCTGATTGAGATAGCATAAGAGAGCAGGCTAATAAGTACAGATGGCATTTCCCCTACAGATGGGTCCTATTGACTGAGAAACCAAGTTGAAAATAAGGCCTGGGGAGGAAGAGTCTGGTATAAACAAAGCTTGCCAGGTTATTCACTGTATCTACTCCCAGCCGTTTGGGTGGAAAATAGGTATATACATCCTCCACTGAGGAGATAACTCTGTGTGAAAACATCCCTGGCTTTTCCAGAGTGTATCTGTGAGCACCCCTGCCCTCTGCATACCACCAAGCCAGTTGTTATAGTCTATTTCTTTTTTTTTTTTTAATTTTATTTTTTGAGACAAGGTTTCTCTATGTAGCCCTGGCTATCCTGAAACTCACTCTGTAGACCAGGCTGGCCTCAAACTCAGAAATCCGCCTGCCTCTGCTTCCCAAGTGCTGGCATGTGCCACCATTGTCCGGCTGCAGTCGATTTTTATTTATTAATTTATTTACAAAGATTTATTTATTATTATAAATAAGTACATTGTAGCTGTCTTCAGACACACCAGAAGAGGGCATCAGATCTCATTATGGATGGTCATGAGCCACCATGTGGTTGCTGGGATTTGAACTCAGGATCTTTAGAAGAGCAGTCAGTGCTCTTACGTGTTGAGCCATCTCACCAGCCCCGTAGATCATTTATAAACAAGATTTAATATAATGTTATTTATATGATTGGGTGTTTGTCTGCATGCATGTGTGCAGTACCTCTGGAGGCCAGATGAGGGCGTCAAATTCTCTGGAACTGGAGTTATAGACAGACTGCCAAGTGAATGCTGGAAACAGAACCTGAGTCCTCTGAAAGAAGAGCATCGCTTGAGCCAAGAATTCAAGGCCAGCCTGGGAAACATAGGGAGACAATGTCTCCAAATAAACAAGTAAAATAAAGTAAACAGGACTTGAGAGTATAGCTCAGTGGTAAGAGCATTTGCCTCATGTGTGTGAGGGTGAGGGCCCTGTAGTCCAACATCAGCACCACCAGAACAGAACAGCGACATAAAGGGACTCTTTCACATGGAAGGCTCCAGAATCCTGTGCTTGTTCTTTTAACACCCTTGTGGTGCCCCAGGCAGACAGCACCAACGCATGACTAGCCCAGCAGGGGTGGGGAAGGGGAGGGGCTGCCTCTGTAGGCTTCCCCTCCCTGCTTCTCCTCTGCCTAGCTCCTCTCAGCCTCTCGTTGCTGTAGTTAGTTGTTTCTGATTTGTGTTTCTTTCTCTCTGAGCTACAGAGTTTACAAAGGCGGAGTGAGCTCCCAGTATCCTTTGTCTCCCTGTGTTTCCAGCCTGCACAGGCTGCCATTCAGCCCAGCTCCCTCCCACCCTCCATCTCTCCCCACCCCTACCCCCCTACCCCCCACTTTCCTGCCAGTCTGTGGGCAGAGGTGGACCTCATGTGTGGTTGCTAAGGAGAATTTGCTGGGTCACTTCCTGCTGTTCTCAATACCATCCCTAACAAAGCATGTTCCTAGCAAGCTTGGGCATGCTCTCCTTTTAAAAGGAATGAAGCAGAAAACACCCAACTTCCTCTAACAGAGTTTCATGAAATCCAGGCTGACACTGACCTCTCTGTAGCTGAGGATGGCCTTTCGTTCTGGATCCTTCTGCCTCTACCTCCAAGTGCACGACCCCATTGTCGTCGCCCCTCCCCCCATCTCCACACACTAGACACTGGGTATTAAACCCTCTGCTCTGTGTATGCTGGGCAAGCACTCTACCAACCAAGGCTCAGACTCAGCCCTACCAAGCCAGTTTTTATTCTTATAGATTTATTATTTTTTATTTATGTGCGTGCAAGCCTGTGGGCGTCTGGTGTCACATGTGTGCAGGTGTCTGTGGACCTAGGGTTCCAGGCTGTTGTGAGATTTGTGAGCTGCTTAGTGGAGCTCTGAGGACTGAACTCGGCTCTCTGAAGGAACAGCCAATGCTTCTGTCTCGGTTAGGTTCCATTGCTGTGAGCAGACACCAGGACCAAGGCAACTCTTATAAGGACAACGTTTAATTAGGGCTGACTTACAGGTTCAGAGGTTCAGTCCACTATCATCATGGTGGGAGGCATGGCGGCATTATGGCGCTGGAGGAGCTGAGTTTTGCATCTTGATTCGAAGGCAACCAGAAGAGACTCTCTTCCAGGCAGCTAGGAGAAGGGTGGAAAAGCCCATCTCCACAGTGACACACCTACTCCAACAAGGCCACACCTCCCAGGGCCAAGCATATTCAAACCACCACAGCTCCCCACCTCTAAGACAGCCCTCCCAATCTTTCAAACTTGGTTTTAAGTAACCCCTTCTCAGCTGGGCGTGGTGGCACACGCCTTTAATCCCAGCACTTGGGAGGCAGAGGCAGGCAGATTTCTGAGTTCGAGGCCAGCCTGATCTACAAAGTGAGTTCCAGGACAGCCAGGGCTATACAGAGAAACCCTGTCTCAAAAAACCAAAAAAAAAAAAAAAAGTAACTTCTCTCTCTCTCTCTCTCTCTCTCTCTCTGTCCCTCTTTCTCTTCCTCCCTCCCTCCTTCCCTCCCTCCCTCCCTCCCTCCCCCCTTCTTCTCTTTCCTTTTCCCTTGAGACAGATGGGCCTTGAACTCAAAATCCTCCCTCTTGTCTCAGCATCAAGACCCCAGGGGACTTTCCTTGTAGTTCATGACTGTGGCCTGAGACAGAGACCACTGGAGATCTTGGGAGATACCCAAATAGGCTCCTTAGTTTGGGTCCATCTTTTTTCTTTTTTGAATCTTTTTTCCCTTGGGTTTTTCGAGACAGGGTTTCTCTGTGTAGCTCTGGCTGTCCTGGAACTCACTTTGTAGACCAGACTGGATTGAATTTATTTATTTATTTATTTATTTATCTATTTATTTATTTTTGACTCAGGGTCTCTCTGTGTAGCTCTGGCTGTCCTGAAACTTGCTCTGTAGACCAGGCTGGCCTCGAACTCATGGAGATCAGCCTGCCTCTGCCTCTTTCCTGAGTACTGGGATAAAGGGGAGAGCTACTTCTGTTCTTTTATTTCAGTACAAAATGGAATCTAAGGGTTGTGTGCATTATGCAAACCACCTGCCACAGACCATACTCTCAGCCCCTTACTGGAGATGCTAGGCAAGCAATGTAATGCTTACCTACATCCCTAGCTTCAAATTTGTCTAATCTAGAATCTCCTTAGAGGAGAAATGCTGCAAAACTGATCTGAAGATACTATTCTTCAGTCAAATGAAATTGAAAACCAAAAATCACTCATCAGAAACCTCATCCTTCTGATTTCCAGGTGGTTGATCTGAGGTGGGGCATTCCGAATACACAGGCCACTGACTACCTGACCACGGAACTCTGCTTAGAAGAACTGGAGCGCTGTCAGAAAACATCCATAGGACCAGCTTTTGTGGTGAGTGTGTCAGGGTAGGTGGAGTTGTCCTCATTCTTTTTTCCATCACCAGAATGTGGTCCCTGACAGCAAACCAAACAAAAGAGCTAACATCCCAATCCTCAAAGACTGGTCATGACTGTAACAGTACTCCTATTTGTCTCAGAAGTAGCGCCAGGCATTAGTAATCAAATGCAGCAGTAAGTGAACTGGAGAGCTCGATGATGACTTGGGAGGGAATCTTTCAGGTCCATCTGAAGCTTCCTTCACTCTTTGCATCTGGTCCACTTTACATCTGTGAAATTTGGGGGGTTCTGGGAAACACTAGAGAAAGTAGAAACCGATATTCTTGGGAGTTTGTTTTCTTTGTCTCCATGTTTCTGTTGGTCTGGAACAGGGAGTCCACTCATACACACACCTGTAAGTCACTCTGTCACCAAAATAATCCCAGAGCTGGTGAAAGAGTAGGCCTGGGATTCCAGCACTCAGGAGGTAGGGGCAGAAAGATCAGGAGTTTAAGGTTTTCCTTGGCTACCAAGTTCCAGACCCTCTCTCAAAAAGTGAAAATTAAAACACACACACATCAAGCTAGGCAGTGATGGCACTCATCTTTAGTGCCAGCACTTGGGAGGCAGGGGACAGGGATCTCTGTGAGTTTGAGGCCAGCCTGGTCTACAGTGTGAGTTCCAGACAGACAGGACTACATAGTGAAACCCTGCTTTGAAACAAAACAAAACAAACGAAAATACCCCAGACTCAGCAGTTAAGAGCCTGTGCTGTTCTTGCAGAGGACTCCAGCTCATTTCTCAGTCTGGCTGTGCACAAGTGTCCATTAACTCCAGCTCCTGGGTATCTATGCCCTCTTCTGGCCTCTGTGGGCACTGCGTTCATGTGAGCGTGCCCACTCACAGACACCAAGAATTTTTAAAACTCCACAGCAAAGCCCGTGTAGCTCTATTCATATTGTCTTGATCATGATGAGTATTGATAGCATGGACTAGAATTCACCAAGATTTCTAGAATGTTCTATAGGCTGCCTCAGAGAGTAAGTCTTCCTAAAAGAACAAAACAGGGGGTTAGAGAGATGGCTCAAAAGTTAAGAGCACTGACTGCTCTTCCAAAGGTCCTGAGTTCAATTCCCACCAACCACAGGGTGGCTCACAGCCATTGGGTAAGAGATCTGATGCCCTCTTCTGGTGTGTATGAAAACAGCTACAGTGTACTCACTTATAATAAACAAATCTTTTTTTTTTTTTTTTAAGAACAAAACAGAAAAAAACTAGGCTGTATGTCTGCTCCTCCATCTGTACATCTGTCATCTCAACTACTTGGGAGGCTGAGATAGGAGGACTGTTTGAACCCACAAGCCTTTTTTAAAAGAACATTTTTTTGTTTGTTTGTTTTGAGACAAGTTTTCTCTGTGTAGCCCTGCTGTCCTGGAACTCACTCTGTAGACCAGGCTGGCCTTGGACTCAGAAATCCACCTGCCTCTGCCTCCCGAGTGCTGGGATTAAAGGCGTGCACCACCACTGCCCAGCAAAAGAACATTTTTTTAAAAAATGACTTCTTTGACAGTTTCATACCATCATACACTTTGTCTTGATCAAAGCCATCCCCAACTTGCTCTGCCTTCTCCCTAGACCTCCCTGCACACCTTCACGTCTTTTTTTTTTTTTTTTTTTTTTTTTTTTCCATTGAGTCAAATTAATGCTGCTGGAATGCACATGGGTGTATGGCCATCCCAGAGCTGAGCAGCTTATCTGTGGTCCCACCCTTGAGATAAAGTGACTCTCTGTACCTTAGCATCCTTCAGATGCCAATAGGTCCTCAGATTGGGGTGGGCCTCAGGACACCCCTCGTACTGGATTTCAGCTGTCTTGGCCATGTGTAGGTAACCATAGCTGTTCTAGTTAAATTGTTCAACAACCATGTCATGTCCCACTCCTCCTCAGTGATGAGATGTCTCATTTAAGCCCATGAGTTGGAGGCCAGCCTGGGCAACAGACCACATCTCAAATGAAATAAATAAATAAATAAATAACAAATGCTGGCACTGGATGAGGGCTTAGGCTTCATTCCTCTACCAATGTGTTCACAGGGTTTCTCTGTGTAGCCCTGGCAGTCCTAGAATTCACTCTGTAGACCAGGCTGCCCTCCACTTGTCTCTGCCTTCCAGGTGCTGGGACTAAAGGCATCCCCACCACAGCCCACCATGTGCTATCTTTTAACGACAGCACCTCAGGTCTCTTTCAATTGTGTCCTAGCCTCCTCTTTGCACATGGCTACCAGTATGTTTTGTTTTTTTAAGATTTATTTATTATATTTATATGAGTATACTGTAGCTGTTTTTAGACATATCAGAAGAGGGCATCAGATTCTATTACAGATGGTTGTGAGCCACCATGTGGTTTCTGGGAATTGAACTCGGGACCTTTGGAAGAGCAGTCAGTGCTCTTAACAGCTGAACCATCTCTCCAGCCCCAGTATGATTTTTTTAAAAAAAGATTTATTTATTTATTTACATGAACGCTCAATTTGCATGTATGAATACAAATGACAGAAGAAACCATCTAATCCCATTACAGATAGTTATGCACCAACATGTGGGTGCTAGGAATTGAACTTAGGATCTCTGGGAAAGCGGCGAGTGCTCTCAGCTGCTGAGCCATCTCTCCGTCCCAGTATGTTTTAATTATTACTGCTTTAAATTATTTTCTCAGGATGGATAGAAGGCCCAGTGTGTAGTATGTCTGGTGTGAAAGCCTGAAGACCTGAGTTCAGATCACGAGCATCCAGAGGGCAAAGACAGATAGATCTCTGGAGCTCACTGACAGCCAAATTAGGCAATTAATGAGCTCTGGGTTCTTGGAGTGATGCTGTCTCAAGAGATAAACTGTGGGCTGGAGAGATGGTTCAGAAGTTAGGACTTTCTGCTGTAATCACAGAAGATCCAGCACCCACATTAGGTGACTCATATATGCTAGTAACGCCAGCTCCTGGGGAATCTGACTCCCTCTTCTGGCCTTTGTGGGTACTGCACACACAATAGTTCATAACCACCATTTAAGTACTTGGAGGACTAAAAGTCATACACACACACACACACACACACTCTCACACACGGCCTTCATGTTTGTAACCCCACTTCTCAGTTCTTTTTCCATGCTTCTAAGTTTATTTTCCCAAAGACCTAACAATCATATTGAGTTTCAAAGGAGAACTGGGTTTTGCTTTTTCTTTTTTTTTTTTTTTTTGGTTTTTCGAGACAGGGTTTCTCTGTGTAGCCCTGGCTGTCCTGGAACTCACTTTGTAGACCAGGCTGGCCTCGAACTCAGAAATCCCCCTGCCTCTGCCTCCTGAGTGCTGGGATTAAAGGCGTGTGCCACCACGCCCGGCCCTTTGCTTTTTCTTTTGAGAAGGGTTCTCAGGTAGTCCAGGATGGCTTCAAGCTTACCACGTAGCTAAAACTAGTCATTAACTCAATCCTCCAATCCTCCTGCCTCCAACTTTGGAGTGCAGGGATGGCAGGCCTATGCCACTAGTCTGTCTAGTTCTGGGTATGTATGTGTGTATATATGCATGTATGTATGTATGTATGTATGTATGTATGTATGTGCATGGAGCCGAGGCCTTGGCTTGAATGTGGAAGTTGGAGAACAACCTGCAAGAGTTGCTTTCTTTCTTCCACCTTGTGGGTTCCAGGGATTAAACTCAGCTGTCTGGGTCTGTGGCAAATGCCTTTACTCACTGAGCCATCTCAAAAGCCCTGAAAAAAGTTTTTTTTAAAGTGGGAAATATCCCCAAGGGCAAAAATAAACAACCTTCCTTCCTCAAGGGGAGGAATTCACAGCCAACACTGCTGGCTGGGGAACGCTTCCTCCGCATGGGGGAGCAGGGGGGGATTGTCCTCAGACCTCCTTCATGTCCATGCCACCAGTCTGGAAACCTCTAGACCTGAGGCTGCACAGCTGAGCTCTACTGACTTCCCCTCCAGCATTGCCCTCTCCAGAGCCTGTCTGTCACTGCCACTATTGTTAGGGGAACTTTCCATGAAAATCAGACCCACGCTGGTGCCCTGGAGAGAAGGTTCTGTGGTAAATAACTCATTAGCAGGCCCCAGACTCCCCAGGCTCCTTTAGAGGCTGGGCCTCTCTGGGCTCCAGTATCAAGGACTCCTGGTGATGGCTTCCAACACCTGTCTAGCTCCCACCACACTAACCCAAATGAATGAGCTCTTGCTCTATAGCTTTTGCCCCAAACTTCCCCTGTGAGGCTGGAAGGCCTTCCTTTGGCTATCTTGTTCCTGTGAGGCCAAAAGGGACCCAGGATTGGTGTCCTGGGCTTTTCTGCTCAGCTGCTCAGAAGGCTGAGGCAGGGGCTAGTCTGAGCAACATGAGAGCCTTGACTCAAAACAGCAGAAACCCACTTGTTTTCTTCACATGTACAGGTGTGTGTGCATGTGAACCCCTCCACATGTGCACAGACACACTTGCACACACTGGCCTGTGTGAACTACTACTTTTGGGTGTTTCTCTCCCCTCTCCTCCCGTCCTATGTGTTCTTCCTCCTCCATTTTCTCTCCTTTCCTCCCTGTACCCCTCGTCACTACTCCCCTTTCCCCCTCCATCTTGTAGCTGTTGCAGGCTCCCCATTTGTCTGAGACAGCCTTCCTTTGCTGTCCACATTGGCCTAGAACTCCCACACCTCTGCCTCAGCCTCTACCCTGAATGTGGGGATTTGTCTCCACACCAGCTTCTTTGTGCAATAGCCACACCATCAGGTCACCATGAACATCAAGCTGGCGTCCCTTTGGTGTGCTTCCTTCACAGTCCCAGAGTTCAGTGTCAGGTGGGATTTGAACCCATGCCTGTCTCTGTCTCCCTCCCTCCCAGGCCCTCCTGGGTGACCAGTACGGCCCCTGCCCGGTTCCCCGAAGGATTGAGGAAAAGGAGTGGGAGGCACTAAGAGCTCAGCTGAGCTCTAGGCCTCGCGATCTGGAGCTGGTGACCAGACATTTCCAGAGAGACGACAACACCATTCCTCCAACCTACGTCTTGCAGCCTTCAGGCTCACTGGTGGTCCCAGGGCCCGAGGAGGCCACCTTAACCTCTGTCCTGAGAGGTGGAGCCCAGGAGGCCTGGAGGCTAGGCCTCATCAGTCAGGAGCAGTGGATGTGTTATCATCGATCAGGTGAGACCCAGGGAACCTCCAGAGGTCCATGGAACTCAGGACACCCAAGCCAACATGCCCCCCCCCCCCCATCTCAAATGCAAGTGAAGTGTATCATCTCAGTGAATGTTAATCCTGCTTGGCTCTCAAGAGACTGCATAACCTTGGCCAATGTTAGACTCTAGGACCCTCTTCTTGACCCCTGGCTCTGCCCTCCTGTCTCCCAGGGTGACCGCCATCTCAGTTTGACTGGGACTGAAATTGTTCAGGAATGCAATACTTTCCTTTCCTTTCCTTTCCTTTCCTTTCCTTTCCTTTCCTTTCCTTTCCTTTCCTTTCCTTTCCTTTCCCTTTCTCTCCTTTCCTCCTTCCTTCCTTCCTTCCTTCCTTCCTTCCTTCCTTCCTTCCTTCCTTCCCTCCCTCCCTCCCTCTCTCCTCTCCTCTCTTCCTTCCTTCCTTCCTTCCTTCCTTCCTTCCTTCCTTCCTTCCTTCCTTTCCTTCCTTCCTGGAATCTCAGGTGCTAGGTGAACAGGTTTTTTTTGTTGTTGTTTGTTTCAAGACAGGGTTTCTCTGTATAGCCCTGGCTGTTCTGGAACTCACTTTGTAGACCAGGCTGGCCTTGAACTCAGAAATCCACCTGCCTCTGCCTCCCAAGTGCTGGGATTAAAGGCGTGTGCCACCACGCTCAGCACTGAACAGGTTTTTTATCAGGATAAAGGAAGGTGAACCTGTAATCTAACCAAGGCTACATGACTTTCTGAAGGTATAGGGTGTGGGGTTGGGATCCCCCAGGATGAGAAGAGGAAAGCCTCTATGACAAGGTGATCCTGCCATTTTGTGCTGAGCTCAGAAGGCTGTTGGACATTGGTAGACTTGGAGAGGCAGGGCAACAGAGTCTAAAGCTTCCTGCACACGAGGCAGTATTCTGCCCACTGAGTCACAGCACAGGAATTTATATGAATAGAGTTCTGATGAACAGGCCCCAAGACCCAGAATTTAACTTAACAATGGTGCTTTCCAATTAACTAGATTTCAGACAACATCAGGCTCTTCTGTCCCAGCCTTTTTTTTTTTTTTTTAATAGCTGCCCAGGCTGGCCTTGAACCTGTGATCCTCCTGCCTCAGTTTCCTGAGTAGCTGAGGAAACAGGCCTTTACCACCAAGCCTGTCTTGGAAATGTCTTCTGTTGATTCTTGTCCTTGACTGGAATGTAGGATCTCCAAGGGCCTGGCCCTTCCATCTTCGGAGAGCAGGGAGACTCCACTGAGCCCCAGAGAGGCTTCAAAAATAACTCCTTAGATCTGGCTGCTCCTTCAAAACAAGAGCCTCTTGAGACAAGTCACTGGGAGCTCAGGCTGCAAAAAAACTAAGAGTCCTGGCTCAGCAGGAGAGCGCTGGCTGTCTTCCAAAGGACCCGAGTTCAGTTCTGCTCTCCAGACTCCTTCCTCACACGTACACCCCCACACGTATATTACGCATAACTAAAAAGTAAAGACAAGACAAGCTTGGTGGTTCTTTAATCCCAGTAGAGGAGGCAGAAGCAGAATCTCTGAGTTTGAGGCTAGCCTAGTCTGTTTAGCAAGGACAGGCAAAGCTGTGTAGAGATAAATCTTTAAAAGATAAAGGAGTCCCAGGATAGCTATGGCACAACCTGCAACAGGGATCAGCCAGCTGAAGGCTTACAGCTTGCCTTGTAAAAACAATTCTACCGACACACACCCAGGCAGACTCACTGGGGTGTGGTTTGCTGTATTCTTGCTGCAGTGTCGGAATGTCCAAATGTACAGACTCTTCTTTTTTGGACCATCAAGCTTATTCCCAGACTGCTGGAGTCTCTTCCACCCGGCTAGTTAGTAAAGACTCCAAACTCTAAGA
Source organism: Mus minutoides (assembly GCA_902729485.2). NCBI lineage: Eukaryota > Metazoa > Chordata > Mammalia > Rodentia > Muridae > Mus > Mus minutoides. The sequence continues at coordinate 4,203,122 of LR749499.1, read as the reverse complement.
ATCCTCTCTTCTTCCTCTGCCTTCTCAGTCCCATGGCCCCTTGCTTTGTGTCTGGGAGCATGGTTTCACTCACTTGGTACCTAAGGTAACCTCAGTGCCAAACCCTCACGCGCACTGCAGCTGCTAACTCATGTAGGAGTGGAGTGTTTGTTGATCGACTATGTGAAGAAGACAATGAGCTCACAGGGCTGAAATCCCCATCTGTAAAGCAAATAGTTGAGGGGCATTTAATACTGCCACCTCGGTTGGTCTAATTCCAGAACATTCTGTCACTTTAATAAGAGGCTGTCCCCATGAAGCAGCCACTCCTGTTCTCCTGGTCTAGCTTTGCTGTTGGATACTTCTTATCAACGGGATCACATACTGTGTATGGTTAAAATGTTTTTTTCTTTTGAAGCGAGGCTTCCTGTGTAGTCCAAGCTAGCTTAGAATTGTGTATGCTCAGCCAGCCACATGACTCAGGAACTAAAGGTATTTGCCACCAAGGCTGATGACTCCCGTGATAGGAGAGTCCTGAGTTCTACAAGTTATCCTCTGACCTCCGCACATGCTTCACAGGTGTGATATGTAAATACTCCCCCAACCTCCCTCCCCTCACTCGTCTCCCCCCACATACACTCACCCGCGCAAGTGCGCACGCGCATGCACACACACACACACACACACACACACACACACACACACACACACACACACACACACACACACATACACACACACACACACACACACACACACACACACACACACACACACACACACACACACGTGCTCATACATCCTAACCTGCCATGTGGGCTTTTGCAAGCCATCCCAAGTGACTGTCCCATTTGTTAAACTTCACAGTCTGTGTCCCTCTGAACATGTTTCCCAGCAGCACCTCTCAGGCCTCAGCGACTCTGATGGCTCCTTTTGTCCTCTGTTTTGTAGTCATTGAGTGGGAGATCGAGCTTGGCCTACTGAACTCAGCACGAGGGGACCAGGGAGCTACGGTCTTCCTGAGAGATGTACAGGACCTTAGTAAACACATCTTGGATGATTGCTCTCTGAAGATGGTGGATCGGCTGGCAGATGGCTGCCTGGATACCAATGCTCAGAGTCTTCTCAGTGGTCTTAAAGGGCGCATACTAGATGCTCAGCCTGGAGCCCTAAAGTCCCACCACCTGTCCTGGAGCCGGGACCTGGTCAACCCCAAGAACAAGGCTCACGCTCGTTACCTAAAGCAGTTGAGCGAGCAGTTCGTGGCCAGGACCAACCATCAGGTCCTGGAGCAGCTTCGAGAGCTGGAGTTGGCCAGACAGGAGCTGGGTTGGCTCTACCAAGAGATCCGCCATCACCTCTGGCAGAGCACAGAGTCTACCAAGGTCTTCTGCGGCCACCAGGAGCTCCTGGCCCAGCTCAGGCAGCGGCTCAGACAGGATGAGAGCCGGACACATACTCCCTTGGTACTCTTTGGACCACCAGGCATCGGGAAGACCTCCCTCATGTGCAAGCTAGCCCAGCAGGTACCAGAGCTGCTTGGCCACAAGACAGTGGTTGTCCTGAGGCTGCTAGGGACATCAAAGCTGAGCCTGGATGCCCGCAGCCTCCTCAGGAGTCTGTCCTTCCAAGTGTGCTTGGCATATGGGCTGCCACTGCCCCCAGCCCAGGTCCTGGAGGCCCACAGTAGGGTGGGCCATTTCTTCCACACTCTCCTCCACACTGTGTCGCAGAGAAACTTTGAGTCCCTGGTGTTGCTCCTGGACTCCGTGGATGACCTGGACTCCATATGCCATTCTCCGAGGGTCTCTTGGCTGCCCCTCAAGTGTCCTCCAAGGGTGCACCTCATCCTCTCTACATGCTCAGGCCAGCAGGTTTTACATAACCTGCAACAGACCCTCAAGGACCCCAGCACCTACTGGGAGGTGAAGGCCCTGTCTGGAAGTCAAGGCCAGGAGTTCATACAGCTGCTGCTGGCTGCAGAGAGGAGGATGCTGAGCCCGGGTCAGAGAGATGTCCTCTGGGCCAGCCTCCCAGAGTGTGGCCACCCAGGGAGGCTAAGGCTGGCCTTTGAGGAGGCCCGGAAGTGGGCCTCCTTCACTGTGCCAGTGCCCTTGGCCACTACAGCAGAGGAAGCCACACACCAGCTCTGTATACGCCTGGAGGAGACACATGGGGCACTGCTGGTGGCTCATATACTGGGCTATATTGTGTCTTCCAGGTAAGTTTATCTCCCTCCTCCCTCCTTCTTTCCTCCTGCTCTCCTTCCCTCTGTCTTCTTCCTCCCTCCTTCCCTCCCTTCCTTTCATTCCTCCCTCCTCCCTTCCCTCTCCTCTCCCTCCCTTCCTCCTCCTCCCTCTTTCTTTTTTGTTGGTTGGTTGTGTGTGTGTGCAAATGTGCACATTCTGAAGTCCAGCTCTCTCACTGTCTACATTACTCCTTTGAGACAGGTTCTCTTGCTGAACCTGGATTTAGGCTGACCCCAGTGAGCCCAGCACTCCTGTCTCCAGGCTTGGGTCACACCCACATAGCCACACCCTGCCTTTTACTGGGCACTAAGTTCCTAAATTTCTCAGAGCAGGTTCTCCTTCCACGAAGCCATATGCATGCCTGCTTCCTTCCTTTTTTGTAGGGATTTGGACAGAACCTGGATTTTGTGGAGGTTAGTCATGTGCTGTGTGATTGAGCCTGGGCCCCAGACCTGCATGTAGACTTTGTATCCTATTGCTTTGTTAAAAAGAGTTCATCAGCTCCAAGAGTGTCCTGGTGGGGTTTTAGGGTTTTTAGATATAGAATTCTGTGCATCTTATTTTTTTTTTATTGTCTTATTACTCTGGCTAAGACTTCAAATTCTGAGAGAAGACAGAGTGACACGCGTGTCCCATTTTTGATTTCAGTTGGCATGCACACTGAAATGTGTTGGTCGTCACTTTGTCTCCTGTAGCTGTTGTCACCTCAGGGTTGTGGTGGTCCACTTTGACTGCCTTGACACATGAAGTCGACAGAGAGGAAAGTCTTAGGGAGGTTTTGTCTGGCTCTGTTAGGCCTGTGGGCATGCCAGTAGGAGTGTGCTCACACGTGCATTTGTGTTCATGCATGTGTGCACGTTGTCTGTGTATTTGTGAGATGTGTGTGTGTAAAGCACATCTCTGTGTGCACGCGTGCTTATGTGGGTGCATGCATGTGTGCATATGTATATATATGTATCTGTGCATATGTATGTGTGATGTGAGTGTATCTGTCTGTCTCTGTGTGTGGGGGTATGCCTCGATTGTTTTTTGAAATAGGAGGACCCAGCCAGAACATGGTAGCAGCATGCTTGAGCTGGGTCCTGGACTGTGTAAGAGGGAGGAGCTAATGGAGCATAAGTAGTGAGCAGGTGTCTAGGAGGTAGAGGTTGTGCACATGAATGCAGTGCCTGCAGAGGCCAGAAGGGGGTGTCAGACCCCTGGAGCTGGAGTCACAGACAGCTGTGAAACCTGGGTGTGAGTTGCTGAATGTGGGTGCTAAAAACAAATTGAGGTCCTTTGCAAGAGTAACAAGCATCTTAGCCACTGAATCCCCTCTCCAGTCCTTAATTCAGGGGTGGGGTGGGGCTGGAGGGTTGTATTAGTCAGGGTTTTACTGCTGCGAACAGACACCATGACCAAGGCAAGTCTTATAAAAAAACAACATTTAATTGAGGCTGGCTTACAGGTTCAGAGGTTCAGTCCATTATCATCAAGGTGGGAGCATGGCAGCATGCAGGCAGGCATGGCGCAGGCAGAGCTGAGAGTTCTACATCTTCATCCAATGACTTCTAGTGGAAGACTGACTTCCAGGCACCTAGGGTGAGAGTATTAAGCCCACACCCACAGTGACACACTTACTCCAACAAGTTCACACCTATTCCAACAAGGCCACACCTCCAAATAGTACCATTCCCTGGTCCAAGAATATACAAACCATCACAAGGAGTAAGGGGTAAGGGCTAAGGTACTGTGATCATATATTAACACTTGTGGTGGCTGATCTTGGTTGTCAATCTGACATCCTGGGCAAATGAAACCTCAGAGGAGTGGCTCATGGGCAAGTCTGTGGAGCATTTTTTAAATTACTAGTTGATAGGAGGTCCCAGCCCAATGTGGGCAATGCCAGCCTTGGGCTTCAGCTCCAGCCTCCAGGTAGGAACCCGCCTTGAGCTCCCAACCTGACTCCATGTGGCAAGAGGACATTTTCCTCTCTGAGTTGATTTTCTTTTTTAGGCCTCATTATGTATCCTTGGCTAGCCTAGAACTCACTATGTAGACTAGGCTGGCCTTGAACTCTCAGAGATCCTCCTGCCTCTAGTTTCAGAGGACAACTTTCAGAGTCAGTTCTTTCCGTCCCACATGATGGTCATGTTGGCAGCTGTTGCCTTCACCCTCTGAGTCATATTGCCAGCTCAGTATAATAAGTTCGAGAATCTATATGTATAACATTGACATCATATGTACTACAAATGCTGAATAATGAACACACATGTTTGTGCATACTAAGTATATATGTCTGTCTATATCACCTCTTGTCTATATCATTAAGTCTTTTTATTTTTGTTTGTTTGTTTGTTGTAGTGTCTCTCTAGGCTGTCTTGGAACTTGCTATGTAGACAGGCTGACCTTGAACTCATAGAAATACATCTACTTCTGCCTCCCAATGCCCGCTACCATGCCCTGCTCTAAAATATTTATTCTTATAGTTGTGTGCATGTCAGCGTGCTGGTCTGTGCACCTCATTGCCGGTCAGATCCTCTAGGAGCTGTCTGACTCGGGTGCTGGGCATTGAACTTGGTCCTCTTTCCAAAAGGTTCTTTATTCAGCCATCTCTCCAGCCCTTAAAAAAAATTGTGTGTGTGTCTGTGTGTTTGTGTGTGTAGCCCAGGCTGTCCTAGAACTCACTATGTAGCCAAGGATGACCTTGAGCTCCTGATCCTCCTGGCTCCATCTTCCCAGTGCTTCCATAACAGAGGTGTGCCACTGCACAACGGAGATCCCCTGGACCTGGAGAGTGACCTGTGCATGGTTCTGCAGATACATGAAGAGGGGGTGTCTGCAGTGAGCTGCGCATCAGCCAGTACATGATCCCTCTAATCCTCCTCATAGGTCACAATGTGCTATGCCCCCTCACCCACAGGTACGGTCTCTCAGAAGCAGAGCTGAAGGATGTGTTGTCTTTGGATGATGAAGTCTTGCAGGCTGTGTACCGGGACTGGACGCCACCCAGCAAAGAGCTACTGCGCTTCCCGCCCCTGCTGTGGGTGCGGCTCCGCCGGGACCTGGGACACTGCCTGGTCAGGAGGCCCGTGGATGGCTGCATGCTACTGGCCATTGCACACAGGTAGGCTCTAAGAAGAGACATTGTGTTTGTGGGACCCTGAGAGCAAAGGCTGCCAACCAAATCCTTGACTTCCTTTTCTGGGGTAACCAGGCAAGCTAGCACAAATCAGGTTCCACTGTAAACTCTACATACCTAATTTGTTGGTTTGTGCATTTATTTGAGTGTTGTGTGAGGTGCTATGGGATCCTAGGTAGGGGCTCCACCACCAGCCACACCTCAGCCCTTTTTTTCACTGTGTGTTTGTGGTATGCATTTTTGTGTGGTGCCCTCACCTGAGTTGTGTGCACATTTGGAGGACAGAGGTTGACCTCAGGTATTTTCCTCTATTGCTTTTCACCATGGTTTGAGATAGGGTCTTTCACTAAGCCTGAAGATTGCCAACTCAGCACATTGGCTGTGCAACAAGACTCCTAGACTCTTCTTGATTCTGCTCCCTTGCAAGTGCTGGGGTTACAGGTTCTTCCCACCTCAGCGGGCTTTAACGTGTGAGTTGGGGATTTGAACTCAGATCCTTATGCTTGTACAGAAAGCACTTTATCTACTAAGTCATTCTCCAGACCTCTTTTCACTTTTTGATTTCCCATCTGTTTTGTTAAGTTGCCTAGGCTGGTCTAGCCACACACAGCTTCAACTTGTTACCCTCCTGCCTCTTGAATGCTGCAATTATAGTCTTGTACCACCATACCAGGTCAAAGGTTTCTTTTAAATTTATTTATTATTTTCTGTATGTGTGTGGATGGGTATGTGCCATGGTGTGTGTGGAGGTTAGAGGACAACTTTGGGAATTGGATTTCTCCTTTCATGATGTAAGTGGCAAGGATTGAAGTCATGAGGTTTGGAAGCAATCACTTCTACCCACTGAACCACTGAACCTTCCCATTGCTCCCAAAAGCAAAACACACACACATACACACACACACACACACACACACACACACACACACACACACACACACAGAGAGAGAGAGAGAGAGAGAGAGAGAGAGAGAGAGAGAGAGAGAGAGAGAGAGAGAGAGAGGGAGAGAGAGAGCCATTTTAGAGACCAGTTTAAGTAAGAAACAGGACAGGGGTGAGCAGACAGACTCTGAGCTTGCACTGTCCCTGAGTCATCAGCCTGTACCCTTTCTCTACAGACAGCTGTCCCAGGTAATCCAAGTTCGATATCTATCTGGGCCTGAGAGAGCCAAGAGGCATAGTGTGCTAGCTGAATTCTTCTCTGGAGCCTGGAGCCAGGGGATCAAGAAACTTATCACTCTGCCGCTTGTGGGGAAGCCCCTGAACCTGGACCGCAAGGTGAGGCCACTGGCCACTCTATTCCCTATTCCCAGAGCCACACTTTGCCATAACTGTCCTTTTCCCTCTTTTCCACTCAAAACACTGTCTGAATCCCCTTTGGTTCCCTCTCACAGCAGTGAGGCAACCCCTCAGCCTTGAAATGCAATTCTGGGTGCAGGTCTCAGTAGAGACATGGCTGATATTTTGCACTAAGTATTTATGGAGTGTATGCCATTGATGAGGATAAAATGAAAATGTCAATCAACACTGGGCTGCTTGAAAATGCTCCACCTCCTACTATGTCAGCTGCTCAGTTAGGAAGGAGCAGCCTCCCTGCTGTCGATGTCAGAGCTGAACCTCAGGAGAGGGCTGTGACTGTTTTAGATGAAGACTTACTCCTTGGCTGAATATCTGAACCTACATTAAAAAGCCATGGGCTCTGGGCAGTGGTGGCTCATGCCTTTAATCCCAGCACTTGGGAGGCAGAGGCAGGCGGATTTCTGAGTTCAAGGCCAGCCTGGTCTATAGAGTGAGTTCCAGGACAGCCAGGGCTACGCAGAGAAACCCTGTCTCGAAAAACAAAAAACAAAAACCAACCAACCAACCAAACAAACAAAAAAAGCCATGGCTTAGAGACAGCACTGGCTGCTTCAGCAGAGGGTTCCAGCACTCAAATGACTGCTGCAAAGGATCTTACACACTCTTCTGGCATCTGTGGACTCTGTATGTATGTGGTGCACATGTATACATCTAGGCAAAACATCTATATACATAAAATAAAGTAAACCAAAAAAAAAAAAGCCAGACATGATCAGGCATGGTAGGATTCACACCTTTAATCCCAGCACTCAGGAGGCAGAGGTAGGTGAATTTCTGAGTTTGAGTCCAGTCTGATCTATAAAGTGAGTTCTAGGGCCGCATAGTGGTGAGACTATGCCTCATAAAACAAAACTAACCTAGACAAAAAGCCCATAATGGGGAATTTGGTGGCTCTCTGGGACTTGATGGCCAGTCTGTCTAGCACAGTTGATGTGATTCAGTGTGAGCCTGTCTCAAAAAGTCACTGTCTGTGCACTGTGCATGTACATGTGTGTACCACATGTACACACATGGGTACATATGATTACTGGGGTACACATAGAATTATTCAAGAGCACCAGTGCCACACTTGGGAAGACCCATTCTGGCCAGTCTTGCATATAATTCTTCCTGATTCTTTCCCTCATGGGACTTGGTGTTATGGACACTGAGGGAGGATGCTGTTCCCATGTCCCTGGCTTGAAGCTCAGTTCAGCCATCTCTGCCTTTGAGCAGTCTCCAGGATCTCCTCTCTGCTCTCCTAGCCCAGGACCTCCTGCTTTGCTTCACTTTGTCTTCACCAGGAACAGTTCTAGAAGGCAATCTGGCCATGCCTCTCCTCTGATACCCCTGATAGCTCCCCAGTGCCTCCATATGCAGTCTGAGCTGGTTAGCCTGTCTGCCAGGGCCCATCTGCTGCCCTGTTTGAATCTCCCCTGCCTTATGAGGGTCTGCCTAAGCTCACTGTGCTCTCAGCCTCCAGTTCTTTGTCTGTCATTGGGCTTTTGTTTTTGTTATTGTTGTGTATGTTTGGTTTTGTTTTGGAGATGGGAGTCTCACCTTTCTGTCTCAGTTGGCCTAGAACTTAAGCTCAAGCGATCCTCCTGTCTCTGTCTCCTGAGGACTGGAGACTGCAGGTGAGCACCACAGTGCCCGGCAATGCCACTGCTCGGAAGTATTTTAACAGACAGACTCGGAGGCCCAGCTCCAATGTCCCACCTTCAGCAAAACTCCATTTCCCTACATGCCTCATCCTTGAATTGCTCAAGTCCCAGGTCCCTTCTTCTGTCCCAGACTGGCTGTGGGAGGTGATGGGTATCTCTGTTTGCTGCTATGTCCCTGACTCCTCCAGCACCATCTGGTGCCACCTTGGCCAGTGTTTGTGGCATGAGGAAAGCAATTGAATTTAAGTCCAACCTGATGCCACTTCCTACTTCCACCAGGTGGCCCCGCAGCCACTGTGGTTCTCAGGTACAGTGGCCAACCTGAGGAAGCTGACCGAACTGCCCTTCCATCTGCTGCATGCAGGCCGCTTGGAGGAGTTGAAGCAGGAGGTTCTGGGTAAGGGGGCCATGACAGAGGCCATGAGGGTCTTAGAGGCCTCACCTACCTATCCATCCATCCATCCATCCATCCATCCATCCATCCATCCATATATCTATTTATCTGTCCATTCATCTATCTTCTACGACTTTACTGGTTTAACTCTGTAGTTTCTCTTCTGTACCAACCTCCACCCACCCATCCTTCTACCCATGTATCTCTCATCCATTTGTCCATTTAGACAGCTTTTCTAACCACTCATCTATTCATCAACTGTCCACATCTCAATCTATCTATGTATCTGTTCCATCCACCTATTTTGCCACCCACTGTCTATGCCTGTGATTTTTCAAACAATAGACATTCTTACTCAGGAGACACTTGGCAAATCTTGGACACATTTCTGAGAGTTATACTGCAGATAGAGGTTGCTGGCAGCATCTGGGGTGGAGTCCTGCTCAAGGCTCCACGTTACATCAATCACAGCTCAGTGCCCACTACAGAGACCCAGTGCCAGAAATGTTGAGTTTAAGAGCCCAGGAAGAAAGGATGGCCATTTTCCAGCTCTCAGAATGATCCATTCCTTGTCCTCCATAGGGAACATGAGTTGGATCTCCTGTCGGGGCATCTCTGGAGGCATTGAGAACCTGCTAGATGATTTTGACATGTGTGCCCCTCACATGGACTCTCCTGAGGTTGATCTGGTTAGAGAAGCCATCCAGCTGTGTGGCCCTGCTGTGGAGCTCCGGGGCCTGGGTAAGTGTCCTGGCCTGACAGGCTATGTTGTGTACTTGTCTCTAGAAACACATTCTTCCCAAGTAACTGCAAGTTGATTTTTCACCAACCTACACACCTATCTGTCAATTATTCATTCATCTGATCAGCCACCCATTCACCCACCTGTCTATCCGTCTACCCATCTATTCATCTACCCATCTACCCATTGATCCCCCAACCTTCCATTCACAAATCTATCCACCCATTCACACATCTATATGTGTCTGTTTCCATCCACCCACTATGTCACTTTCTTGTTTAACTCCATGATGCCTTCTTCAAAACTAACTTGCAGGATTTGGAATGCAGACAGGAAGAACTTTGAAACAAAACCTGAAAAACCAATGCTGTACCTCCCTCTGGACCTGCATTTTTCTTTAGACAGATCCAGGCAGGAAGCATTTCAGGGGAATGAGGGGAATTGTGTCCAGACTTAATAGCAGGAGACAAAATAAGTCACTTGGATTTTGTTTTTGTTGTTTGTTTTTCAAGATAGGGTTTCCCTGTGGAGCTCTGTCTGTCCTGGAACTCACTCTGTATGCTAGGCTGGCCTTGAACTCACAAAGATCCACCTGCCTCTGCCTCCCAAAGGATTTTTAATGGATGAAATCCAGGAAAGAAGGAGAATTGCAGGAAGAATACTCAGTTAACAATGTGCTTGCCATGAAAGCGGGCTGACTTGCCCTTAGATACCCAGTGTGCATGTAAGAAGCCATTGTGATGCTGCACATCTCCCACACTCTGTGTGGGGTAGAGGCAGGAGGATCAGAGGATCTGCTAGCCAGTTAGTCCAGCTGAACTTGTGAGCTCCAAGGTCAGTGAGGCCCTCTTACCAAAGTGGAGGGTGGATGAAAAAAAACACCTAATGGTGACCACTGACAGCACATACATGTGAGCATGCACATACATGAGTGTGCAAATATGAACACATGAGAATATACACATACAGGCATGTGAATGCACACTTGAACATGCACACACACAAGGCATACACAAGCATGCACACATACAAGCATGAATACATGCATACATGGAGCATGCATATGAGAGTGAACATATGCATATAATGCATACAGTATAATTACTGTAAGCAGATGCTTTTCTAGAAAAAGCACCTGCTTTTCCAGAGCTCAGGAATCTGAGGTTGGAGAACTACTTCAAGTTCAATGCTAGCCTGGATTACATAGCCTGAGCTATGGTGTGAGACCCTGCTTGAACAAACCACACACATATATGCACACACATGTGTACACACAAAGGAGAAAGGCAAATGTTCTATGAAGATTGTCCTTCCTTCCTTCAAGACAGAGTCTCACTGTGTAACTCAAGCTGGTCTCAATGCCACAATACTTCTGCTTCAGTCTTGTGGTAACAGGCATGCTGCAGTCTAACCTCTATTAGGTCTCCTATCTGTGGGGAACGAGTTTCTGGTTGCAGGTGGGCAAGGAGTCGGTGAGAATGGTGTGTCAAACAGACACAACACAAGGGAGTGTGTTGAATCTGAATGTATTGTCCAAACGAACACCAGACTTTTTTATACAGAAGAAAAACAAGAAAAGCTAGGTGAACACATCCGCCAAGTTACATTGACACAAAACAAAAAAGAATGCATACATAAAAGATGGTGGACACCAGGCCGAGTTTACCACTTAAAATGGAGCCAGGTGAATGCTCTGATGCAATGCTAGTCTATTGTTAAACCCACCACCAGGGGTGTTTTAGTAAATATCTGGTTATGCTATTCCTCTGGACCTAATGAAGAAACCTGTACCAGGGGAATTCCCTTCTACTAACTCTTTCATGCGACAACCCACCTATTTGCTAGGCCATTGTGTATTCCCATGTTTGGGTGTGACTTGGCTATTGTCCTAAGTAATCACTATGCAGACTAGCCCTGAGCTTTCCTAGTTCTGTACTTTGTAATACGTGATTATTTTCACTGTCTCTACTAGAAATGAATTACTGAATAGGTAACATTCTTACTGAATTCCAAGCTCACCATTGGCTTCAAGGATTTTCTAGGAACCATTGCTATACTGGTGGAGGCTTAGCTCTGTCAAAAATCAATCCTTAAAGGCACTTATAATAAAACAATACTGAAAGAGAGCACAAGGATCAAAATGCCAGACTAACTCAGGGATAGGTTTTGAGTATATGGGCTATGAGAATGCCAAGGTTCCAGGAAGCTGTTTCAGTGAAACTCTTTGCCTCATGACTGCTTTCAGGCTTTAGGCCTACCAAGCCGATTGCACTGGAGTGGTCGTAGCACAGGTGTGAACCATCATGGGCAGCTTTATGAAAACTACCCCTTCTGGGCTTGAGGATCTCTCCTGTTTGTCAGTTGGTGTTCCAGATGGTGTCTTGTTTCATGTGCTATTTCTTTTTTTGTTTGTTTTGTTTTGTTTTGTTTTGTGTTTTGGTTTTTTGAGACAGGGTTTTTCTGTATAGCCTTCGCTTTCCTGGAACTCACTTTGTAGACCAGGTTGGCCTTGAACTCAGAAATCTGCTTGCCTCTGCCTCCCGAGTGCTGGGATTAAAGGCGTGCACCACCATGCCCGGCTCATGTGCTATTTCTTATCTACTTAAATGCATTTATTTTTTATTCTGTGGGAGTATGTGTGTACCCCAGTACACATGTGGAGATCCGAGGTTTCATCTCATGCTTATCTTGTGGCCCTGATGAATGGCAATCACTTTTGTCTGTGAAGCCATCTCGTCTGTCCCAAGATTTTATTTAAAAGTAAATTTGGAGTTGGGAGTGGAGATTGGTACTGGAGTCCCAGGCTAGAGCCCCAACATTGGCAGTTCCCAGAGACAGCCTAGCCTCTCACCTGACTCAACAGGTGACAAGCTGTGTGGAGGAAGATCAGGTGTTCAAGGTCTGCCTCAGCTACATAAGACACACCGACAAAAGAGAAAGGAAGGAGAGAGGGAGGGAGGGATGGAGGAAGGGAGGGAGGAAAAGGAAAATTAGACGAATGGGGAAAAGGTAGGTCCATGGCTCAGTTAATAAGTGTTCTTTGTACAAGCATGAGGACTTGAGTTCAAATCCCTAGCCCCACTTAAGAGCTCAGTACATCTGCAAGCCCTGGCGCATGTCAGAGTGCAAACCAAGGGATATAAGCAGGCAGATTCCAGTCTAGCTGAATGTGTGAGACTTGATCTCAAAAAGTACATGGCTCATTACATAAAGGCTCTTGTGGCAAGCCTGAGGACCTGAGTTCAGTCCTGGGGCCCAAGTGCTGGGAATAGAGAAGTGATTCCCACAGGTTCTCCATTGACTGCCACACACGCACACAAAGGAAAAAAAAAAACAAAATGTAATGTAAAGAATTATACTGTCAAATAATTCAAAGATAAATTGGTAATCTTAGAATTTGGTAAACCACACCTCTGGGTGTGTTCTATGTGCACTTCAAATAGGTGTCAGTATGTCAGATAGGTGTGTCCTGTGGATATCTTTGTCCCCCATATTTGTCTGATATGTGGTGTGTGTGTGTGTGTGTGTGTGTGTGTGTGTGTGGTGTGTGTGTGGTGTATGTATGCATGTGTATATATGTATGTATGTACATAGTGTGTCTGGTGTATTATTGTATGTGTGTTGTGTGTGTAGTGTATATGTGTAGTGTGTGTCTGATATGTGTATGGTGTGTGTATGGTATGTGTGTCTGATGGGTATGTCTTGTGTATGTGTTTGTATATATCTGATATGTGTGTGTGTGTGTGTGTGTGTGTGTGTGTGTGATGTGTTTAGTGTATGTTATATGATGGGTGTCTGGCATGTGTGTGATGTGTTTGATGTGTATGTCTGGTATGTGTGTTTGATGGGTGTGTGTGTGCTCTTGCAGGGCAGTGGTCATGGGAGAATAAAGGGAGTGTGAGAAAACCCATGTCCCACCAGAGTTCTGGTGCTCTGGGCGGGTGGATGCAGAGGACAGCCACAAGCTTTCCATGCAGCCCCGGATGGGTGTCTGGCTGTGGGAAGTTATGGACCCAGCTTGCAGGGGTGGGGGGTGGGGGAGTGGACAAGGGGCAGTCCTAGGTCTCTGGGCCTCACGGAGGCCAGAGATAACAGGTTCTCAGTCTCAGGCATTCCAGACACCACTGGACACTGCTGCAGAGCTGAGAACAGAATAGGGGCCCTCAGGGGTGGCTTGGTCAGCCCCAGGGCCAAAGGGAGGAGAGGGCAGAGAGAGAGGGCACACTGGATGGTTCCCACGTGGGTGAAAGTCCTTGGTCTGGTTCGTGGCTGGAGCGCAGGAAGGCTTTCTGGTGGGAGGTTAGATGGGACTCTTTAGGGGAAAGCCTATCCCATCGTTCAAGCATGGTGGGCCTTGATGAGCACAGTCTATGGTTTTAGAGCTTTATTGTAGAAAGTCAGGGAGAAAGAGAGAAGGTAGAAAGAAAGAGAGAGGCCAGCCATGGCCATGTGGAGAGAGGGGGGAAGAGAGAGGGGCCAAACAGCTCTTCTTATAGTAGGCTGGGCTACCTTGCTGTTGCCAGGTAACTATGGGGAGGAGCATGCCTGGCTATAATCAGGTAATTGTGGGGGTGGAGTCTAGCCAGAAGGCCAGAAGCTTGGGACATTGTCTTTGTGACTGATAGTCACAGAATTATGGAGTTGGGAGCTCTGTGGTGTCAGGCACCTGTCTCTGGGAATATGGCTCACTGTTCCATCCCTTGTAGAGTTTTCTATTGGGTCGCCAGAGCAAGCCCCATTCAACCAAAATAGGCTGCCTTTCATGGCCCCATATGGTGTGTGTCTGTGTGTGTGTCAGGTGTGTCTTTGATGGCCATGGAGTGCTAGAGATTTGGTTGTCTCTGCCTCCCAGGTTACAGTGCACACTAGCAGGCTGGGCTTTTGCCTGAGTTCTGAAGACCGAACTTAAATCTTGATGCTTTTAGGCCAGCATTTACCAACTGAGCCACCTCTCCATCCAGGGTGTTTAGACATTTTGTGCAACCCCATTACCACCCTCCCTCAAACTTTGCTGACACTTTCTCTGTGAAACCTTCATTCCCTATATCCCTCCCCAGGTCCAGGCTCCTTCCTCTTATACTGCTTTTGGGCTCTCTTCCTGAGTTAGAAGGCTCTACGTACTTCCTATAAATTGTTTGAGACAGTCTCCTGTGTCCTGGGCTGGCCTTGAACTCTTCATGTGCTGAAGGATGACGCTGAACTCTTGATCCACTTGCTGCCACTTTCTAAGTGCTGGGATGACAGGAACGTACACTATTTTTGCTTTATGTGGTGCTGGGATGGGGCCCAAGGCTTTGTGCATGTTGGGGGAGCACGCTACCTACTGAGCCATCTCCCACAAAACACCCTCAGCAAGGACTTTGCAAAAGCTCCTTCATTTACAACCCAGCAGCAGATGGAGTGTGGTAAGAGATATCACCACCAGAGGGCATCGCAGGCAGCACATGTTCCCAGTGTATTTCTCTTCGAGCATGGCCACTCTGCAAGCTTTCAGGGAGCCGGTTCTGATCCAACCTTCCTTCCTTCCTTCCTTCCTTCCTTCCTTCCTTCCTTCCTTCCTTCCTTCCTTCCTTCCTTCCTTCCTTCCTTCCTCCTCTCTCTCTCTCTCTCTCTCTCTCTCTCTCTCTCTCTCTCTCTTTCTTTCTTTCTTTCTTTCTTTCTTTCTTTTTATGTAGGATAGAGGAGTTGGATCCCTGGAGTTTGAGTTACAGGCAATTGTGAACCACCTGATATAGGTGCATACTCTTAACCACTGAGAATTTTCTCCAGTCCCCTCCATATACAAAATGTTTTGTTTGTGTGTGTGTGTTTGTGTGTGTGTGTGAGCGTGTGTGCGCACGTGCATGGTCAGTGTGTGAAAGTTGGAGGACAGTCTGAGAGAGTTGGCTTTCTCTTTACATCTTGTGGGTCCTAAGTATCGAACTCAGGTCATCAGGCTTGACAGCAAGCACATTTATACCCTGAGCAGGATCTCTAGCCTCTGATTCTTTTCAGTCAGGGTCATGCTATTGATCTGGCTTTGAACTCTTTATTATTATATCTAAGAACACTGTAGCTGACTTTAGACACACCAGAAGAAGGCGTCAGATCTCATTATGGATGGGATCTGAACTCATCACCTTCGGAAGAGCACCATGTGGTTGCTGGGATTTGAACTTAAGATCTTTGGAAGAGTTGTCAGTGTTCTTTTTTTTTTTTTAAGCTTTTTTTTTTTTAAAGATTTATTTTATTTATTATACGTAAGTACACTGTAGCTGTCTTCAGACACTCCAGAAGAGGGAGCTAGATTGGATGGTTGTGAGCCACCATGTGGTTGCTGGGATCTGAACTCATCACCTTCGGAAGAGCAGTCGGGTGCTCTTACCCGCTGAGCCATCTCACCAGCCCCCAGTCAGTGTTCTTAACTGCTGAGCTATCTCTCCAGCTGGCTTTGAACTCTCCCCCCCCCCCGCCCCCCACAGGGTTTCTCTGTATAGCCCTGGCTATTCTGGAACTCACTTTGTAGACCAGGCTGACCTTGAACTCAGAAATCTGCCCTGCCTCTGCCTCCGGAGTGCTGGGATTAAAGGCGTGTGCCACCACACCCGGCTGGCTTTGAACTCTTTTTTTTTTTTCCCCGAGACAGGGTTTCTCTGTGCAGCCCTGGCTGTCCTGGAACTCACTTTGTAGACTAGGCTGGCCTCGAACTCAGAAATCCGCCTGCCTCTGCCTCCCGAGTGCTGGGATTAAAGGCGTGCGCCACCACGCCCGGCTTGGCTTTGAACTCTTTTTTTAAAGATTTATTTTATTTATTATATGTAAGTACACTGTAGCTGTCTTCAGACACCCCAGAAGAGGGCGCCAGATCTCGTTACGGATGGTTGTGAGCCACCATGTGGATGCTGGGATTTGAACTTATCACCTTCAGAAGAGCAGTCGGGTGCTCTTACCCGCTGAGCCCTCTCACCAGCCCTGGCTTTGAACTCTTAATCCTTCTGTCTTATGCTCCTGAGAGACAGGACACCAGGCATGATCAGAAGTGCCCACTGTGGGCATCTTGCTCTACTGTGCTGCATTGGGGATACACTGATGACCCAGCAGAGATGCTTGTCCCTGGCTAAAGAGCAGGGAGGGGCTGAGGGCTGCCAGATGGGCTTCGGGGATGAAATCAAACAGCAGCTTAGGGTGATAGCACTGGTCTGGAGCCCGAGAGTTTGGCAGAGGTGGCATTTGAAAGCTGGGCACCATTTACCTATACACTGAGTCTTCCACTCTCCTCTCTTCCTTTCTTCTTTCATCTTTCCATCTATCCACCTCTCCAGTCTTCCCCTACATTTTGCCAATCTGTCCATTCAGCTCCCTTCTGCCCTCACATTCATCCATCTCCCTATCCTCCACCCACTTTCCATCTATTCTTGAATCTATCCATCCACCATGCACCTTGATCTCAGGTACTTGGGGAGCTGAAGTGAGAGCTTCTCTTGATCCCAAGAGTCAAGGCTGATCAGAGGAATAATAAAATGAATAACTAATTAGTTAATGAACTCATTGATCCAAAGGTGCCTCTTGGAGAAGAATGGCTGGCTTGAGGAATTGCTTCAGGCAAAGGGACATAGTCAGCAGAGCCTAGAGGCTGGCAGCTATTCTGTGCCCAGGAAGCAGGGGAATGGATGAACACAGGAGGGATGGCAGGGCCTGAGGTTGAGGGGTCCCAGCTTCTCTTCTGCAGTCTTGTAAGAGTTGGGGTTAGTTGGTGTGGTTCAGCCAGATGGGTGACACCTCATTTTGTTGCAGAGAAGAGCGTCCTATACACCGAGCTCCTGGCCAGACTCCTTTTCTTTGCTACATCGCATCCAGCAATGATTGGACAGCTGTGCCAACAAGCCCAGAGCTGGTTCCGTGCCTGCCCCTACCCAATGCTGGTGCCCCTGGCAGGATTCCTGCAGCCACCTGGTGGACCTCTTCGAGCCACTCTTACTGGGTGTCACAAAGGTGAGTGTCCCCAACATTACATTACAAAACCCATACCAGCTCACTGCATACTCAGGGGCCCAGATGCCAGGTATTCGGGGCTGCTCTCTGTGACTCCCCTCTGGGACTTTCCTTTGCCACCTCACGCTGACTAGGCTTTCTGTGTCCCCTGGGGCTGTAGATTGCTGCTGTAAATACTGCTAATGATCCTGGAGCTGGCAGACTCCTACCTCTGAGGTTTTGTCCCAGAGAGTTGCTGGCTGCAGAGTTCCACAGGACTAAAGTTCTGACATAGTTGTGTCACCATATGTCTGTCCCCTTCTGTGTGACTCACACACCACCTACCCACACCCATACTCACATACCACCTACCCATACCCATATACATCCTTCTGCCTCCCACCCATCGCCTGACTCTCCACAATCTGTTCATCCACCCACCAACTTTATCTATCCGATGATCCACTTACCATCCACCCATATTTCTGTAAGTCTAGTCATCCACTTATCCACCCATACCCTAGCAGAGGATTTTTGCTCATTCATGCATCTGTTGGTGAATCTGTTTATCAAGCCATTGATCCACACATCCACCCACCCACCTATCATTCCTTCCCTCTATCCAATCTTTCACTCATTACCCACCCAACTGCCTGATAGTTATTGTTTTTCTAAGACATTTTCTTTTAAAATTTTCTCTCCATCTCTCTCTCTCTCTCTCTCTCTCTGTGCGTGTGCGTGCATGCGCGTGCATGCGCGTGCATGTGTGTGTGTGTGTGTGTGTGTGTGTGTGTGTGTGTGTATGGGCGCATGTGTTTTACACATGTATAGGGGTTCCCATAGAGGTCAGAAGAGTCTGTCAGACCCCCTGGAACTGGAGTCACAGAC
This sequence comes from Mus minutoides, assembly GCA_902729485.2. Taxonomy (NCBI): domain Eukaryota; kingdom Metazoa; phylum Chordata; class Mammalia; order Rodentia; family Muridae; genus Mus; species Mus minutoides. Next base: position 4,184,797 of record LR749499.1, on the reverse strand, counting down.
AGCTGTGAGCCGCCTGATGTGGGTGTGGAGAACTGAACCCAGGTCCCCTGGAAGAGGAAGTGCTCTTAGCCTCTAGGCCATCTCTGCAGCTGTACCTGTTCTTACAGCTGACCTCACTCCACATGTCCCTTCCTAGCCCCACCCTGCCCCTTCCTCTCATTACACACAGCCCCTTAGCAACTGACCCTGGAGCCACTGCAGAGCTTTGTCTCACCCCTTCCCCCCTGGCCTGCCCTCTTCCTTCTCCCTCCTTTCCTTTGTCCACACACATTATCTCTCAGCCATCATGAGACCCACACACATCACAGGGTTCCAGGCTCTGGCTCTGGTCATCCTGTGCCCCAGGCAGCTTCTCTCCACAATAGAAAATTCGACTGCTCAGAAACCAGAGAGGAAATGACTCAGCAGGGGCACAGTGCAAGGGACACTGCCATAAAAGGGGGTAGTGAGAAAGAACCTCTGCCTTCCCTACGGTGTCATTCACTGTGAGTCTTATTGGCTAATGATGACTGCTATAGCCCATACTGTCATGGTGACATTCGAACCAGGGAGAAGGGGAGAGAGGAATAGTAGGTTTCTTCCTTTTAAGGGCATCACCTAGAAGAACTTGCTTCTACTCTTATGTCTAGTACTAGGACATATCCAATTGTAAGGCTGTGAGAAAATTGTCTCCTCATGTGAGCATTGGTATAATTTCTGTCTCTTTGTCCTTGTTTCTATGTCTCTATTGCTGTCTCTCTTTCTCTCTGTTCTGGAGATTGTGTGGGTTACTATATGCTCAGATAAAAACTTATGAGCTGGACTGGAGAGATGGCTCAGCAGTTAATAGTCAGGCGTCTCCAAGTTCCTGGCAGAACAAGGAGCATTATAATAAAAGGTTATTTAAGGCCTTTTAAGAAAAAGGTGGGTTGGAGATATGGCTCAGTGGTTAAGAGCACTGACTATTCTTCCAAAGGTCCTGAGTTTAAATTCCAGCAACAACATGGTGGCTCACGACCATCCATAATGAAATCTGACGCCCTCTTCTGGTGTGTCTGAAGACAGCTACAGTGTACTTACATATAATAATAAATAAATCTTTTTTTGTTTTTTGTTTTTTCGAGACAGGGTTTCTCTGTATAGCCCTGGCTGTCCTAGAACTCACTTTGTAGACCAGGCTGGTCTCGAACTCAGAAATCCGCCTGCCTCTGCCTCCCGAGTGCTGGGATTAAAGGCGTGTGCCACTACTCCCGGCTTAAATAAATCTTAAAAACAAAACAAAACAAAACAAAACACACGAACTTTGGGACTTTCTCACTAAATGAAGAACATAAAATGGTTATGAATACAGTCACAGATGAATCTGTGATGCTGTGATGGATTAGTGATGTCTACTACCGTATAGTCAGGGCTTTCCATCATGTCTGGGACAGGGATGCATCTGTGCTTTGGGGGCTTCCTCTTGTCATGTCAGGGATTGAGGAGGCTGCCCACCCTGGGCTTCTGTTTCCTGACTTTAAGTAGGAATAAAATGTGAGTTAATATTTCCAAGATCACACAGTAACTTTGAGTACATGAGAAGAAAAAGGAAAAACAAAGAAATAAAGAAAGTAAGGGTCTGTATAGCTTTGCCAACTGTGACTTAACAGTCCCTACCAATCAACCCTTCACATCTGGGGAAACTGAGGCACGAAGAAGGAAAGGACACAGTGGCATTCAGAAAAGCCTGGTTTCTGCATGTTGAGTTTCTCTTTTCTTTTTAAAACTCATTCATTTTATCTTCATGTGAATGAGTGTTTTGCCTGCATGTCTGCCTGCTTGGTTTTGGCACAAGGGTCCTTTAGGTTCCCCTTAGGTTCTTTCTCAATTACTCTGTACCTTATTCATTAGATTGAGTTCCCAAGTTGAACCCCAAACTCACCAATACAGCTATTCTAGCTACATAGCTTCCTCCAGGGACCTCAGCTCTGGGTTCTGGGAATCCAAACTCTGGTCCACATGTTTAGCTGCTCTAAGCCATCCTTCTAGGTCATGGGCCGGATGTTATCTAAGGCTAACTGGATACCTCTTGGCTCAGTGATATTTTAACAAAATTCACTGAGGTGAGACTGTTTGCCTAAACTATTAACAATCTCCACTTTCTTCTCCTCCTCCTCCCTTTCCTCCTCCTCTTTTTTTTTGTGTGTGCATGTCTGTTCATGTGTATGCATATGTCCATGTCTGTGCATGTCTATGTGTGCACATGTGTGCATGTGCATGCATGTGTGTGTATACATATTACAGACGATGACTCTGAGGATGACATAGCAGAATGGGTTGTCTTCTTCTGCCTTTAAATGGTCCTGGAATGGAGCTCAGGTGGCAATGCTCATGGGGAGAACTCTTACCCACTGAGATAGCTGGCAAGCAGGCTGTCTGATGTCTCGCGCTAGCTTGGAAAGCACTTCATAGTCCAGGTTGACTTTGAGCTCATGATAATCCTCCTGCTTCAGTCTCCTGGGTGTCTATGTCTGTGCATGTTAGTGCAGTGACACCAGAGGCTAAAAGAGGGTACCAGATTCCCTAGAGATAGAATTAGAGGAGGTTTTGAGCCTTTTATCAGGCATGAGCAAGTGGACACCATCTCTCCAGCTCCCCAAGGTACTATAGGAGAACCTCAGTGTGGGTCTTCACCTTTCACCATGTTTATTTTATAGATTTATTTTATGTATCTGTTCAAGTGTATACATTGCATGTACGTACAGACAGATAGGAGCCACCTCATGGGTGTTGGGAACTAAACCCTGGTCCTCTGCAAAGTCAGTAGGAATTCTTAATGATTAAGCTATCACTCCAGCCTACTTTCTGCTTAGATTGAGGCAGTGTCTCTCCTGTTCACTGCCCTGTACTGCAGTCTAGTGGCTGTCAGGATTCCATGGAGACTCCTGTCCTGGGGTACATGTTCATCCTACTGTGCCTGATATACATGGCATCTGGAGTCCAAACTCCAGTCATTGTGCCCTTTCCCATCATAGGCTGGGCTGGTGAGAGAGGCTTGTTACCAAACCTGATGACCTGGGTCTGATCCTAGGAACCCACATGTTGGAAGGAGATGACTTACTCCTGCAAGTTTTCCTCTGATACACACACACACACACACACACACACACACACACACCATGCAGAGACACACAGACACATACACATATGTGGGGCATTGGGCTATGTACAGACAGGCTGGTTTCCAGTCGAGCTGAAGTCTGAACCCCCGGAGTGGTGATAATTCACTTACATGGCATGGTAGGCGTTCCCTCATGTCTCCTGGACTCAAGGCTCCTGACAAAGTTAACGCCCCCCCCCACAGCCCCCATAGGAGAAGCTTGGTTAGTAGTCATGTAGACAATGTCCCAAGCTTCTGACCTTCAGGCTAAACTCTTCCCCAGTTACTTAGCAACAGTAAAGATAACAGCCCACCATAAGAGAGGCTGCTTGGCCCCACCTCATTCTCTTACTCCTTTTACTCTCCTTGTCCTCTCCTCTCCTCTCCTCTCCTCTCCTCTCCCCTCACTCTCTTACTCTCTCTCCCTCTTATACTTTCTTACTCTCTAGCCTTTCTTCTCTCTCTCCTTTTCCCCTTTCTCTCCTCTTGGCCATGGCCTGTCTCTCTCTCCCTCTTTTCTACCTTCTCTCCTTTCTCCCTGCCATTCTACAATAAAGCTCTAAAACCATAGACTGTTTCTGTTCATCAAGGCCCGCTGCACTTGGACAATGGGATAGGCTTTCCTCTAATCTCCTGATGGAAGGCCTTTCTATGCTCCAGTCAAGGCCTGGATTAAGGACTCTCGCCTGCGTGGTAACCTCTCTCCCACCCTCTCTACTGTAACCCTGGGGCCAAGGGTGTCGTTCCAGGGCCCCTAGTTTTGGGGGCTGCCCCTTGTCCATTCCCCACCCCCCTGTCAAGTGAGGTCAGTGCCTTAGATGCCCACCCGGGGCCAAGTGGAAAGTATCTGACAGCCCTCCCACGTCCATCTGCCCAGAGCATAGGAGAAACTCTGGCCAGATGTGGGCTATCCTTCCTCCCTCTCCTTCCCCCACACCCCCTTTAGTTCCCCCACACATACATAGGGAGACACACACACAGACACACACACTCACACACACATACATAGAGATACACACACAGTCATACACAAACATACACAGAAACATATAGGCACACACACAGACACAGACAGGCATACACAGAGACACACAGACACATATATAGACACACACACAGACACATACAAGAGACATACACATATAAACACACAGAGACACACAAACACACAAAGAGACTCACAGACACACAAAGAGATACACACAGAGAGACACAGACACATGCACACAGACATACACAGAAGCATACACAGAGACATACAAAGACATATATACACAGATACACACACAGACATACACAGAGACACATACACACAGACATACACAGAGAGATAGACACACAAACACACACAGACACACACAAAGACACATGCACACAGACACATAGACACACAGAGACAAACACACGCTGAGACATATACAGAGGCACAGACACAGACACACTTTAAAGTAAAAAGAAGTTTTTAATTACGTAAAAAATTCATGGTGTAGGCAGTGTCTGGTTCTTTCTTCTAAAGTCTCTGTCCTTTCTGGCTGTGTGACTTCAGGATGGCCACTGGGTCTGTTTGTGCCTTGGTTTTCCTGTTTATAAATGAGGGATCTTACAGACTCTGGCTGAGGCCACAGCTGTGAGGATCTAGGTCCTCACTGTTATCTCTGTGTGTCTGCAGGTATCACCGCCATAGCATGGAGCCTGGAGGAGAAACTCCTGGTGGTGGGCACCCAGGATGGCGCCATGGTTGTGTGGGACGTGGAGGAACAACAAGTGGTACACATTCTAATGGGACACACAGGTGACTAGTGACACACAAGGTGGCTGCACTCTGTCCCCAGGGCTCCTTCTCCCTCACACACCTATATCCCTGCACTGAAACTCTTGGGCTTGCTCTGCATTGGTCAGAACTGTATAACAATTCACCTCACACACAGTGACTGCAAACAAGATTTTTATTTAAAAAAAAAAAGGGAGACAGGGGCTGGAAAGATTGGCTCAGGGTCTTAGTGTGCAGATTCAGTTCTAGCACTCATGTTGGGTGGCTCACACTGCCTGTAACCCCAGCTCCAGGACATCCCATGCCTTCTTCTGGCCTATAAGGGCACCTGCAGACACACAAAGACAGACAGACCCATACACATACACACCCGCACATACACATATGCACACATACACATACAAGCTAACACACACACATACATACACATACATATACCTACACACACCTACACATACATACACATACACACATACACTTACACATACATACACACACCTACACATACACACACATACACACACCTACACTTACACATACACAAACCTACACCTACACACATATACATATACACACACACATACACATACACACACACCTACACATACACACACATACACATACATACATACATACATACACACATACACATACACACATATGCACACATACACACATACATATACATACATACACATATACACATACACATATATACATACACATATACATATACATATTCACATATACACACACACGTACACACATATACATGTACACACATACACACATATACATAAAAGTCTTAACGGTACTTCAGGGAGGGGACAGTGCTATGAGGTACCTCTGCAGGAGAGACACCAACTCCTGTGAGTTGTCCTCTGTCCCGCCCCCCCTATTTATTATTATAAAGTTAATAATGAACTTTAATTTAAAAAGGCTAAGAGGCTAGGGTCACAATATAAAATATTGAAAAACTAAAACAAACGAACTAGTAAGTATGTAAGGATGTGTTTCAATGTGACATCTCATGCATCACATATATCACATGTAACATCTATAATGCCTGAATCACGTTCACTTCCACTACTCACTCATGTCCTCCTTTCTCTCCTACTTGGTCCCCTTCTTTTCCTGCCTTGCTTTCCTTGTGGGATGTGGGGTGTGGTGCCTGAGATGTGGGTCATGGGTACGGGGTGTGGGTTGTGGGTCGTGGGTCATGGGGCATGAACCAATATATGTCAGTAGGGTCATTTGCAGGGGCTCAGGGTGAGGGATAAAACATCTACCTTCCCATCAACCTGTAAGTCCTCAGAGAGACCTAGGACTCTTCCCTTCGATGACAGATGGTGATGGTCCCAGTTCCGTGCAGACCTTGAGCGGTATCACAGATGCTTGAATTCATGAGTGGGATGGTTTTGTCATGCTTGAAAGTGTTCCCACAATGTCAATGTTCTCACAGTGCTTCAGGCCTCCTTCCTGCTCTTGTATTCTTTCCTCTTTCTATCCTATAATGTTCTCTGAGTCTTGCAAGGGCATGGTATAGACGACCCGTTTTGGGGGTCGTCACTCAGCAGTCATCTTATGCTCACAAGCCACTTCTTTCGAGGGTTAGTACCTTGAGCAGGGCTCTGCAGAGTGTTTCTTCCAGTCCCAGCCAGGCTGGCACATGTCCTGACACGCCACGCCACTGTAGTCATATGGGCAAGTGGCTAGCTACCTCATGGTATTCTTTTTTTTTTGTTTTTTTTGTTTGTTTGTTTGTTTTTTGTTTTGTTTTTGAGACAGGGTTTCTCTGTATAGCTCTGGCTGTCCTGGAACTCACTTTGTAGACCAGGCTAGCCTTGAACTCAGAAATCCACCTGCCTCTGCCTCCTGAGTGCTGGGGATTAAAGGCATGCGCCACCACGCCTGGCCTACCTCATGGTATTCTTAACTGAGACTGTTGGTCTCTTGATGGGAGAAAATGAAAAGTCATCTTGTAAGGGGCAGGGGTCAAGGACAGTTTAGGTACTATCATCAAAGACACAGATCAGGAAGGGAAAAAAGAAGTCATTTTTGCAATGTGTCTTAGTCCATTTTCTGTGGCTATAACAGAATGTTATAGGTTGGGTAACTTATAAACAGCAGAAGTTTATCTGAGTGACGGGTCTAGAGTCTGGGAATCCAAAGATGCTGTCAGTGCATTCCTGCACCATCACGTGCTGAAGAACACTGTTCCAGTTTTGTTGCTGTGACAAAATACTCTAGCAAGGGCTGGAGAGATGGCTCGGTGGCTAGAAGCACTTGTTGCTCTTATGGAGGACTTTACTTTAGCTCTTAGGATCCACATAGTGGCTCACAGCCATTCACAATTCTAGTTCTAGATTATCTGATGCCCTGTTCTGACCTCCAGAGGTCCCAGGCACACACATGGTGCACATATACTCATAAAATAAAATAAAATCACCCCAAAGTTGAAACTGCTCAACTAAGGGGAGGATGGAACATTTTTGTTCACAATTCATCATCATAGTAGGTAAGTCACAGTGGCAGGAGCTTGAGGCAACTAGTCACACCCACAGTGAGAGCAGACCAGAGAGAGAGAGAGAGACACAGAGAGAGAGAGACAGACAGACAGACAGACAGAGACAGACAGAGACACAGAGAGCGAGTGAGCAGAGACAATAGTGCTGCAAACTCTCCTGATCCATGCATGCACACTCCTTGCTTGCTTGTGCTCAGCTTGATTTTTTTCCATTTTCACACAGTTCAGGACCCTCTGTCTAGGGGATGGTGCTGCCCATAGTGAGAGAGTCTCTTTACAACAATTAAGGCAATCATCAATCTCCCACAGATCTGCCCACAAACAACTCCTTGTTCCCAGATGAGTCTAGTTGTGTTAAGTTGACAAAATAACTCTCACAGCATTGTATGGAGAAGGGATGTTCAAGAGCAAGGAAAGGGGACCAAGTGGCCCTTCTTGTAACTACCCTGACTCCTGTGACTGTGACACCAATCTCCTCATGAGCTCCCATCACTAACCAATGTGAAAAGGTTCTTTCTCTACACACTGTTGCAACAGGGACATGCATTTTTTTTTTTTTTGCGGGGGGGCTTCTAAGTCACAGCCAATCTTCCACAAACAGTCTTCATCCATCAAAGTAATTATTGAATGTCTCATGCATACTGCATCAAAACATCTAACCATCTTACATTCTGAATCCAGATCAGGTTGGTCTTTAGGGATTGTCTTGAAGTATGAAGACCCATCCACTGTGGGCAGCACCATTACCTAGGCTTATTCTCCTTGCTCTTGATTGTGCCTATGACTGCTGCTTCCATCTCCCCCTGACTTCCCCTCAGTGATGGACTGCAACCTGGAACAGAGAACTGAATAAACCCTTCTCTTCTTCTCTAAGTTGTGTTTGTCAGGTTATTTAACACAGCCACAGAGAATGACTGAAATAAAGTATCTCTTCCCAGTACTGTGTTCAATGCTTTATGCTAAAAATGAAAACCAGCTAAGGCTAGACCATTTTCACCATGGGAGTGGGTAGGAGCAGTAAATCCCAGCTTCTGCACCTGGCAGGCTGTTAAGTAGTTATCAACACATTGTTGTTCTGGCTTCTCTTGGTGGGGTGGGGTGGGGTATATAATTTCAGATTAAACATTATGTAAAATATGTAGATATATTATAGATAGAAGATAGATTTTTTTGTTTTTTTTTTCTGTTTGTTGTTTATTTTTAGAGATTTTTCTGTTATACTTGAGCCAAAGGTTGAGAAGCAGTTGTTTTGTTTCTTGTTTGTTTGTTTGTTTGTTTGTTTTTGTTTTGAGACAAAGTTTTTTTAGGTATTTCTGGTTGGCCTGGAACTTTCTACATAGATCAGACTAGCCTTGAACTCACAGAGATTTACTGATCTCCCGAGCACTGGGACACACCCAGTTGTTTAAGTTTTTTGAGACGCAGGTAGAAACCAGGTAAACTGTGCCCAGCTAACATTCTGTCCCACACTGTGTCCACTGCAGCTGAAGTGAAGTGTGTGCGAGTGTTTGCCCAAGGGACTCTTGCCATCTCTGCATCAAAGGACCATACCCTGCGTCTGTGGAGTCTGCTCTCTGGCCAGGAGAAAGTCACCATTTTGGATGGAGGGTCACCAAATCTCACAGAGCCCCAAAGTTGGGACCTTCATGTGGATGAGAAAAACAATGTTGTATACTCGACATCTGGTGCAAGGGTAACAAACTGGATTCTGTGTGCACATGCATGAGTGTGTGTGTGAGCGAGTAGGTGTGTGTGTGTGTGTGTGTGTGTGTGTGTGTGTGTGTGTGTATTTGTGTGTGCATACACATCATGTGTACACACAAGAGGGTAGGGAACAGCACCACTTAAGAGAAGTTGGTTGTGGTGGCACACAGTTAGAATCCGAGCACTTGGCAGCAAGCCCATCCCAGCAGGTAGGCTACAGGCTTCTTGAGAAGCTGAGGTGAATGGCTTGGTAAGTTGCCTCAGCAGGCTTGCCACTGTGTCTGATGACATTAACTCAGCCTCCAAACCCACAGAATGGAGTGTGATAACAGTGGGGGACATCAATATGTGAAGGTGTCTGTGTGTGCATGTGTGTGTGTGTACCTGTGCGTGTACATATGTGTGCACACACATGTGTGTATGTGCGCTAGTGCATGTGCATATGTTTGTGTGTATATGCGTGTACATATGTGTGCCAGCTAACAGAGTGAGTTCCAGGACAGCCACTGCTACACAGAGAGACCCAGCTAACAGAGTGAGTTCCAGGACAGTCACTGCTACACAGAGAGACCCAGCTAACAGAGTGAGTTCCAGGACAGCCACTGCTACACAGAGAGACCCAGCTAACAGAGTGAGTTCCAGGACAGTCACTGCTACACAGAGAGACCCAGCTAACAGAGTGAGTTCCAGGACAGCCACTGCTACACAGAGAGACCCAGCTAACAGAGTGAGTTCCAGGACAGCCACTGCTACATAGAGCGACCCAACCACACCAAACAAAAAAACAAAATGAAAACAAAATGGGCTGGGGATGTGGCTCAGAGGGTGACACTTGCTCACTGTGAAAGCTGGGGGGACTCGCAGCAGGTTCTCAACAGCACATAAAAGCTGTCTGTGGGCAGGGTGACCTGTGGCCCCATTGCTGAAGGACAGAGACAGGTGGATCTGACTGTGGATTCTGGGGTCTCACTAACCAGCTAGACTGGTCTGTGAGTTGGTGAGCTCTGTCTTCAATGAGAGTGGACAGCAGGGTCTTCCTCACTCTCTCTGAGAGGATTTCTTAGTCTGACTGGGTAGCCAGCTCATTCTGTAATTCTCTGGCTTTGCCTTCCAAATGTTGGCTGGCAGCAGCACTGTGCCTGCCTGGCCTTTACACAGGTGCTGGGGCCTGAAACCCAGTCCCCAGGCTTGCCCAGCGAGTGCTATATCTGCCACCTCAGCATCTTCTCTCTCTCTCTCTCTCTCTCTCTCTCTCTCTCTCTCTCTCTCTCTCTCCAGGGTCTAGATATAGAGCCTTGCTTCAAACTTGTGGCAACTCTACTGCCTCTAGCTTCCAAGCATGAGGCCTGGTTTTAACATCAACATTTTAACACTTATTTGTGGGGTATATGTGTGTGTGTGCCACAGGTAGAAGTCAGAGGAAAACCCACAGAACCAGCTCTCCTTCCATTGTGTGGGTTTCAGGGATCAAACTCAGGTCATCAGGCTTAGCTGCAAGCCCCTCTACTTGATGAGCCATCTCATAGGCCCCTATCAACAATATTCTATGTGACAAGGGTGCATTTGTCACAAAGAAGACACCAACATTGGTACTGTCAAGTAGACCTGACACCTTGTTCCATCCTTATCAGTTCTTCCATATATCAAATCATTAAATCATTAAAACAAACAACCAGACAAACAAAAATAAAACAACCTGCCAGCATTGAAAGGCACAGGTTTTAGTTTTGGTTTTGTCACACATTCTGGCCATGTTGCACACACCTTGACCCATGACCCTCCTAACCTGGCCTCAGAGAGGTTAAATCAGGTGGTGCCCCAACACCCAGCTCAAGGCGCAATCTTAAACATTACAGAAGAATGCGTACTTGGATGCCATGAAGGTTGATAAACACTCTAAACTTCGTGGGAGGCTAAGGCAAGTGAGTTGTTTGAACCTAAGTTCATGGCCAGCTTGGACATATAACAAGACCCCATATGTCAAAACAGGAGCTGGAAAAGAGGGAGAGCGGAGGGGAATATAAAGGGTTGTTTCTCCTGACTCTGGAACACTCAGGCAGGGTCTTCTGCTTGGGAATATCCTTTTTAAATTTTTAAATTTTTATTCTTGTTTGTCTGTTTTCACTTTTTGAGTCAGGGTCTCTTGTAGCCCAGGCTGACCTGGAGCTCACTATGTAGCTCACTATGTATCACCATGATACCCCCCCCCCAACACCCATTGGAGGATAGGTTCGCTCTGTGCTGCCTGGTTTAAGGGACAAACCCCTGGGCTTCATGGGTACCACCCCGTGAGCCCTCTCCCAGTCCGTATCTCCTGTTGATGCTGATGTCTCTATTGCTCTTCATGACTTCACCAGATCAACGTGTGGAATCTGGAAACGTCGAAGCTGGTTTTCTGTATCACAGGAGATGTGTCTGATCCCTGGGTCTGTGTGGCTTTGTTGGCTGCCCAGGGTTTGCTGCTTGCCCTGTCCAAGGGCAGCCAGGTCAGTCTGTGGAGCTCAGCCATGGGAAAACTGCAAGAGAAACACCAGTTGTCCAGCATCAAAGAAGAGACACCCACCTGTGCCGTCTCCATCCAGACCCGGGCAAGGCTGGTCGCTGGCTTCAGCAGTGGCTCCATAGCCCTGGTAAGTGACTTCCTCACAAATTGGTAGAGAGCTCAGCCACTCAAGCACAAGGACCTGAGCTCAGATGTCCATCACCCATTAAAGCTAGGCTTGTGGGCTACACATGTATATTCCTGCTCTGGGGAGGCAGAGTCAGAAGGATCCTTGGGGCACCTTGGCAATGCAGTCTAGTGGAGTCCCTAGGCTCAGATTTGGTGAGAGACCCTATCTCAAGGGACTGGAGAGGGGACTCTGCAGGGAAGAGCACTAGATGCTTTTGCAGAGAACCCAGTTTAGCACCTACATGGTGGCTAAAAACTTTAACTGCAGTTCCAGGATGTCTGTCGTCCCCTTCCGTCCTCTCTTGGCATGGCATGCATGTGGTATATAGATACATGTAGATACACACATACATATAAAATAAAATGAATAATTAAAAAATAAGTTGGAGTTATAGAGGAGAGATACTAAGTTGACCTCTGACTTCCATGCACACCTCGCACAGTTTACAGACGTCTCAGAACTTGAGGAGAAGCAAAGCCTCCTTTGCCTTTATTTTGGCTGCCCAGTTTCCATATCTGTTGCTGTGATGAAAAAACTCCTTCAAGAGCAACTGGAGGAGAAAGAGGTTTAGTCAGCTCTCAGTTCCAGGTTACAGTCTGTCACAGAAGACAAGTAAAGAGGCAGAACTTGGAGCAGCTGATCACGCGTGGCCGCAGTCCGGAGCAGGAGCCCTGAGGATGAAGGCCTAGGTGCCAGTGAAGGCTCCCTCCCTTCCTCCGGTCTTCCCAGGCCCTGTCAAGGGCAGGTCTTCTCAAAGCAGTTAACAGTCACCCTCGGATGCCCACAGGCCAGACTGATCCAGATAATCCCTGACTAACACTTCTCTCTGGGAGCTTCATTGTGTCAAGTTAGCATTAAAACCGCCACAAGGGCTAGAGATGTGGTTAAGAGTGGCTTGCTGCTCTTGCGGAGGCCCTGAGTTCAATTCCCAGAACCCACACTGGGTGGCTCTCCACCTCCTAGCTCCAGTGAACCCAGCTCCCTCTTCTGTCCTCTGAGTGCACCTGTGTACACACGTAATTGAAATTCTTTATCCCTCTTATCGATGGCCCAGTTAACAGTTACCACAAAGCTGTCCCACTGCAGGGCTGGCAGTAGTCTCTGCTCCATATTGTAGATTAGTTGTGACTTATCCCCTGACTCCATGTGCCCATGAGGTTTAAACACTTGGTCCCCAGCTGCTGGTGCTGTAATGCAAGGTAGTGGAGCCTTCCACACATTGGACACAGCTACAAGTTTGTCACTGGGAGCAGGGCTAGAAGGTAGAGCTACTTCTGGTTCTGCTCTCCACTAAAAAGATACCAACTTATGAAGCACAGGCACCATCCACGTAGCCATGCCTTCCCTATGGAGGGTGGGGGTGCAGCCTGAGGCTAGAAGCCAAGACAAACCCTTCCTCAAGTCATGTGGGTTGGAACAGTGTTTTGGGGGGGGTGCCTGCTCCCCTTTGTGTTAGAGCACAGCCTAGCACTCTGGGTGTGGAGAGGTGAACACAAATGGCTACATAGTTGTGTCTGAAGCAGGGGACATAGCTGGCATGACAGCAAGAGGTTAGATAAGGAACTGGGCATGGTGGTGCAACCTGTAATCCAACACCGAGCTCCAGGACAGCCAGGGCTACACAGTGAGACCCTGTCTCAAAAGAAACTAAAAATATCTTTAAAGAGAAAGGAAGGAAGAAATAAATAAAAAGGTTTGCCCACTGTTGGGAGAGCTGAAATTCCAAACAGCAGGTGCAGGCGACATCAGTCATCTATTTTTGTGACAGGGTCTCATCGAGCCTAGGCTGGCCTCAACTCTCTATATAGCTTACAGTGACCTTGAACTCCTTACCCTCTTACCTCCACCTACTTGGGGCTGGAATGACAGGCATGGGACACCTGGTCTAGTTTATTCCAAACACATGTCTATCTCACTGAATTCCTCCAGATGCCTGCAGCACATGATCATCATTATGCAGAACAGTGCTTACCTCAGGCTGTGCAGACAATTCCACACATACTTTAGCCATCACTCTTGGAGATGGTCACCTGGTGTCACCTCTTGTTTAGTAGGGAAATGGAGGCACTGGGGGTTAAGGAACCCCTCAGTTTGACAGAGCCAGTTGTGGGGGCATGTCACATGCCTGCTCAGAAGCCCATAGTTGCCTGGCCTGATGCTCACCTTACCCTACACAGGTTTCCGCTGGAGAAGACAGGCTGCTGGAGAAGCTCCCAGAAGCTGTGGGGTTCCTGGTGGTTTCTGAAGACGAATCCCTTCTTGTGGCAGGTAGCTTTCGTTTCTCACCGAGGGTAGAGAAGGGAATTAAGATTTGTCTGGAAGCTGGGTGAGACCTGGCACTCTTCCCCTGCCTCCCTGTGCCCTTCTTCCTTCCCAATGGTGCCTACCGCCATTCTCTCCACCTTTGTTTTATAACCTATTTTCACACCGTGTGTGCATGTGTGTGCATGTGTGTGTATGTGTGTGTGTGTGTGGGGGGCTCTCTCCTTTCACTCTGTAGGCCCAAGGCCTGGAACTTGGGTTGCCAGGGCAGGCAGCTTTTCTCCCTGAGCCATCATTCAGCCCCTCTGCCTCCTTTGAAATCAACATTGTTAGCATCCACATGTGAGTGAGAATGAGTCCTGTCTGTCTCTACCATTGACCACTGCACTCAACGAGAAGCTTATTAGTTCTGTTCACATCCCCACAGATGATAGAATTAACAAGATAGTTCATCACCTATGATACACACCCCTTTTCACCACACAGCATACACACCCCTACCCACCACACACCACACACACCCCTACCCAACACACACCATGCACACCCCTACCCAACACACACCATACACACCCCTACCCACCATACACCATGCATACCCCTACCCACCATACACACTGGTACCCACCGTATACCTTACATACCTCTATCCCCCATACACCTGCAGCCACCATATGCCATGCATAACACACTTGTAGCCACATGCACATCTGTAGTTACTGTGACCCTACACACATAAAACCACTATGCACCATACACACATGTAATCACCTCTTGAGATTTTTAAATTCTTTTAAGTTTTATTTTATTATCTTTAACTGTGTGTGCATATGTGTGTGTTATGGGCATGGGTACCCAAACAGGCAACAGGCAGCAGATTCCCCTGGAGCTGCCATTGGGTTCTCAGCACAAGCTCTTAACTGCTGAGCCATCTTTTAATTAATTGTTAATTATTTAAATTAATATTAATCAAAATAGTAATTTTAAATGAATCAATTAGTTAAATCAACCCATATTAATCACATAGATTATTTTATTCAATATGCCCAGAAATTTAATATGAAATCAATATAAATATTGTGAATGGGTGATTTCTCTTTGTTGTTGTTGTACCAAGTTTTCAAAATAACAGTTGAGAGCACCGGCTACTTTTGCAGAGGACCCCAGTTCAGTTCCCAGCACCCACAGAGCAGTGCACAACCTTGTGTAACTCTAGTTACAGGGATGCTGGCACCCCCTTCTGGACTCTAAAGGCTCAGTACTCAGGTGGTGCATAGACATACATGCAGCAAAACACACATAGATGTAAAAGGAGCAGCAGGTGGTCCATAGCTGCCATCTGATAGACTGATGATGTTGGCCACGCTGTAGCCGCAACCTGAGTAAGTGTGAGACAGACCACTTGGCCTGCTTCCATGGGGCGTCAGTGGTGCAGGTGGCAGGCTTGTCATAGGAAGGAGGGATGACAGGAGGAAAGACAAGCTGGCACACACGAGTTGAGGCCGAGGTAATGACTGAGGCACACCCGACGTGTGCCAGATTGGCTCTCAGGTACAGTGCGCACCATGATCCCGGGAAGCAGCGTGCCATGTTATTTCTCATTCTCAGTTTGAAGGGACCTGACTATTGCAGAGGGAACTGGTCTGACCCTGACTTGGGTAGTATCAGCAGTGATTAGTTCTCAAGGGTGATGAATAGAGTTGTAGGGTGCTGCCCCTGAGATGATCAGTTCTGTGAGTCACTAGTCACTCTGTCTCCGCTGTCAGTCATCTTAGTTAATCAAGGGCCCCAGGCCTGTGAGAGGCCCTGTCTCAAAAATTCAGGTAGGCCCAGGAGATGGCTCAGGGGGTAACTTGATTACTAGCAAGTACAAGGTTTCAGTATTTTATTTTATTTTATTAATGTGTGAGTGTTCTGCTACACGCACATCTATATGCCAATAGAGGGCATTAGATCCCTTGTTTATAGACGGTTGATTGTGAGTCACCACATGGGTGCTAGGGACTGAACTCAGGACCTCTGGAAGAACAGCCAGTGCTCTTAACCACTGAGCCACCTCTCCAGCCCCAAGTACAAGGTTTTAGGCCAGTGCTGGGCCAATGGAAACAGGCAGATGCTACTAGGGTAGCCGAGATGCCGAGCTCCCAGGTTCAGTGAGACACCCCACCTCAATGACAACCACTAACAACAACCTGTAGCCTTGGCATAGGTGTACATGACAATGCATGTGTGCGTGTGTGTGTCTGTGTGTGTGCCCCTACATACATACACATACAAACACAGGCGGGGATTTCTGCTTTTCCTTTCCCAGTGTGGTGCCAGGGATAGGTGCTGTCTCCCAGCAGTGTGTGTGTTGCACCCCCAACCAGAAGCACTCTCTCAAACTCTGATAGTGAGTTTGCTGCCCAGAGTTGGTCACATTGGCATTGATAACTGCCTATGAGGCTGACCTTGGTCTCCAGCTCCTCCAAAGATACAAGGGAGTCTATCCCAAACTCCCTTGGGAACTTACTTTGTTACTTTGAAAAACACCCGAGATACACAAAGACCATCATTAACAGGGAGGAAGCTCTAAGATAAGGACTGAGAAGGCTTTGTCTGCAGAACCAGGCCAAGGCTAAGGCAACAAGCACAGTGCTGGGTGTGGGGCTCAGGTCTGCCGGATGCACCTTGGACATCGACTGACTGTGTCTGAGGGGTGTGTGCTTGTGTGAGGTCAGAGGACAATTTCAGGGAGCCTGTTCTCCCCTCTACCATGTGAATCCCAGGCATGGGACTCAGTTCATTAGGCTTGGTGGCAAGTGCCTTTAACTGCAGGGCCATTTGGTGGACCCCAAAGGGTCATTTACTTAGTGCCCAAGATTAGACTGCAAATATGGTGAATGTCATGATGTATTTCACCAGATAGAATCCTGAAACATTCTTTCTTGGGAGACCAGCATTCAAGGATCCTAGGATAGAGAGAATTCCACAGAGGGTATGGAGTGTAGAATATTTGGACTTAGTTGATAGAGTACTTATAGCTCAGTAAGTAAAGTGTTTGTATCTAGCTTTGGTGGCATGCTTGAATTTCAGTAAGTGGAGTGCTTATGGTTCATGTTAGAGTACTTGCCTAGCATGCAGGAAGTCCTGGGTTCCATCCCCAGTACCACATAAAGTAGACATAGTGGTGCATGTCTGTCATCCCAGCACTTGGAAGGTAGAGGCAGGAGGACTGGGAGTTCAGCATCATTCTTGGCTACATAGTGAGTTTGAAATTAGCCTGAGCTACAAGACACCATGTCTTTTTTTGTTTGTTTGATTTTGGTTTGGGTTTTTTGAGACAGGTTTCTCTGTGTAGTCCTGATCCTGGAACTTACTGTAGACCAAGCTGGCCTCGAACTCAGAGATCCTCCTGCCTCTGCCTCCTAAGTGCTGGGATTAAAGGTGGACATCATGTCTTAAAAACAAACAAACAGCTGGGCGTGGTGGCGCACGCCTTGAATCCCAGCACTCCGGAGGCAGAGGCAGGTGGATTTCTGAGTTCGAGGCCAGCCTGGTCTACAGAGTGAGTTCCAGGACAGCCAGGGCTACACAGAGAAACCCTGTCTCGAAAAACCAAAAAACCAAAAAACAAACAAACAGCAAAAATATTTGCTCATGGCTTTCAGCTGGCTCATCTCCGTCTGGGTGTGGGGGTGGTGCTAGGGGGTTGTTCAGGGAAGATGAGCCTGAGGCACACATCCAGCAATCCTACAGTGAAGCCTTTGCATGGAGTCATCTATGTGTGTGTGGGGTGTGTGTGTGTGTGTGTGTGTGTGTGTGTGTGTGGTCTGTGTCTTATGTTGTGAGTGTGTGTGTATGTGTGTGTGTGTGTGTGTGTGTGTGGTCTGTGTTTTGTGTGTGTGTGTGGTCTATGTTGTGTGTGTGTGTGTGTGTGTATGTGTGTGTGTGTGGTCTGTGTTGTGTGTTGTGTGTGTGTGTATGTATGTGTGTGTATGTGTGTGTGGTCTGTGTTGTGTGTGTGTGGTCTGTGTTGTGTGTGTGTGGTCTGTGTTGTGTGTGTGTATGTGTGTTTGTGGTCTGTGTTGTGTATGTGTGTTTGTGGCCTGTTTTTTGTGTGCGTGTGTGTGTGTGTGTGTGTGTATGTATGTAAACCTATGTGTTTGCAGTTGTTGGAACTGTCCTCGGTGATAAGCACACACTGATTCCTCTGCTCTCCCTTTCCAGTCTTGGACTCCACACTCTGTATTCTTATGTATAGATAGGGAAGCTAGGATTGAGGAATAATTCCATGGGTAAAAACATTCTCTGTGCAAGCGTCAATCTCCAGTCTGTAAAAGTTGGGGTAGAGTTGCAGGTGTACCTGCTGTGGGGAGGAGAGACAGGAGACTAGTGGGACTAGACTAGGCTCATGGGAATGTGGGAGTGAGAAAAGACACCCAGTGACCTCCTGTGTCCTCTGAGCGTTTGCCCACACACAAGAGAGAGCACACACACATACACACACACACATGCACACACTCAGAGGATAGGGTCAGTGAGAGAGTTCAGTGGGTAAAGAGGCTTGCTGCCAAATCTGATGAGCTGAGTTTGATCCCTAGAACTCAAGTGGTAGAGGAGAGATATGACTCTCACAGGTTGTCCTCTGACCTCCATATGTGCACAATAGTGAATCGTGCAAGCACACACACACACACACACACACACACACACACACTAAATAACTAAATAGAATGTAATAATCTTTTTAAGCTAGAGAAAGTAAATGCCTCCCATGAGCTGGAGCATTTGAACACCAGTTCCCAATCACTGGTGTTGAACCCTGAGGGAGCTCAGTTCATTGTGATAAGAGGGACTTTCATGACTTTCCCTACAGCTCAGTGACTGTTGCCTCCCACACACATCTGCTG
>LR749499.1:4134639-4165751 GCA_902729485.2 Mus minutoides | reverse complement strand
CAGGCTCAGAAGCCTAACTGGGTCCTGCGGCCAGGCTCAGAAGCCTAACTGGGTCCTGCGGTGCCACAGGCTTTGGAAGATTTGTGCGGATTTTCTTGGCTGACTCGCAAGGCTTCCACCGATTCATGGCTTCGGATCTGGAACACGAGGACATGGTGGAGACAGCAGTCTTGGGTCCTGAGAACAATCTGATCATCACAGGGTCCCGGGATGCACTTATCCAGGTGAGGGTGGATTCAGGATCCCAACCTCAGAACTCTGGATCCCTTACACCTACCAAGTACATTCCATACAGAAACCATATGACCTCAGACCCAGACAGGGGAGTTTAGAGGGAATATGCGGGATGCCGGCATCCTCCACCCAGTAGCAGACCTGGAATGTTTCACAAAGCAGGCCGCATTCCCAACCAGAACTGAAAACAGGATGGAGGCCTCCAGGGCCACAAGGGTGGGAAGTATCAGTTATCAATGCTGGTGAGAACATGAAGGTAAGGACTGTGGGTTCCCAGAATCTTTCTCTCACGACTTCTCTACAATCTTAGAGAATCTTGAGAACCAACAGAGTTCATTTATGTAGAAACATTTATTGATTATAGGTAGTAGGCATATATGCCAATATTAGGGTTGCATTTTCTGTTACTATAATGATATTCCTGAGGCTGGAAACTATATAAAGAAGAAAGGTTTATCTAGCCCACACTTTCTGGAAGTTGACTTGACTGTATAGAAGGGTACCAGCACATCATGTCTACAGCACATCAGGGCAAATGATGTGAGCTACTGTGAAAGAAGGAGTGGTCACACTTAGGAGTGGGAGGCCAGAGAGCAGGGAGTAGCCCTGCCTGCCTGTGACAGGCCCCTCTCCTGGGACTAAGTTGAGTCCCATAACAACTACTTAATCCCCCTCCCCCCTTCATTTTTGGAAACAAGGTCTCATGTAGCCAAGATAGCCTCAAAAATGCTATGGAGCCGAGTTGACCTTAAGAGATTTTATGCTTCACCCTCCACCTTCTTGGTGTGCTCAACCACATTCAACTACTTAACCCTTTCCTAGTATGTCACCCCACATGACTCCACTGCCTCTTACTAGTCTCTGCCTCTCTGCCTTTTAATGTCCCATCATCTCTTATGACACCTGGGACCAATGGTCCAACCCAGGAACCCTGGTGTGAAAGCACACCCAAGTGAGGAGATGAAGCTGGATGTGGTGGTTCCAGCCTGCCTCAGCTACATGGCAAGTTCAAGGTTGGTCTGGGCAGCGTGAGAGCCTGTTTCAAAAACAAAAAAATGGAGGCAATCCAAGAACACATATCTGTGGATCCACTAACGTGACATGTTCACACAATGATATAGTTTTTCCATCAGAAACTTTTTATCTGTTCTTCTTCTTATTATTTTATGTGGCTGAGTATCTTGCCCACGTGTCTGTCTGGGCACCATGTATACGCCCAGTGCCCTTGGTGATAGTAGTGCATTCATAGGAGCTGGAGTTGTAGGTGGCTATGAGCAATCATGTGGATGCTGAGAACTGCACGGGATTCTCTGTAAGAGCAGCTTGTGCTTGTACTCATAGTAGCTAACTAAGCCATGTGCCTACATGTGTGCACGCACGTACACTATAATCTCACCTAGCTCCTGCAGAATTCTACCATGTACCCATGAGTACAGGCCAGTACTTAGGATTTCTATGAAGATTGCTGCTATAGACCTCTGAGAGGTCCTGCACCCACCCCCACCCCCCCAGCACCAACCCCAATTGCTGGAGTTCCATAGGATAGCTTTTTTGTTTGTTTTGTTTTGTTTAGTTTTTTGAGATAGGGTTTCTCTGTATAGCCCTGGCTGTCCTGGAATTCACTCTGTAGACTAGACTGGCCTCAAACTCAGAAATCTGCCTGCCTCTGCCCTCCTAAGTGCTGAGATTAAAGGCGTGCACCACTGCGGGCCTCCACAAGACATCATGTGAGAATGCTGAGGCCCCAGGAGGTCTTCAGCTGTCAGGGATGGTGAGGGCCCTGGAGCCAGAGGCTCCGCATTTAGCAGAGGCTGATAAGCAGCCAAAGCATGCACCCAAGGCAGACCTGTCCTTCTGTTCTGTTTTGTCCCCACCCCCCACCCCCAGGTGTGGAGTCTGTCAGAACAGGGGACCCTGCTGAATGTCCTTGAGGGCGTGGGCGCCCCTGTGAGCCTGCTGGTCCGGGGTGGGACTTTGGTGGTGTCTGCATCCCGGAAGTCTTCATCTTTCAAGGTCTGGGATCTCAGGTCCACTCAGAAGCTGCAGTCTCCGACTCCATTTCTGGACCGCACCGGCCTCGCTGCAGTGTCCCACCATGGCAGCTATGTCTACTTCCCTAAGGTTGGGGACAAAAACAAAGTCACAATTTGGGACTTGGCAGAAGGTTTGTGAGAGATGACTAGAGTCTGTATAATAAGATTTGAAATTACTGTGCACACTAGATTTACAGTTCTGGAGGCAGAAGTCCAAATGAGGGCCAGGATTTGACTCAGTGTGGGTAATAAACCTACGAAGGTCAGGAGTTCAAGATAAAACTGCAAACTGTCTCAAAAACCAGAAGGGACCAACCAGGGCGATGACTTGGTGGGTAAAGTGCTTGTGTGTGAGCATTAGACCTGAGTTCCGATCCTCACTTCCATGTAAATGCTAGGTTCTAATTCCAGCAGTTGGAAGGCAGAGACAGGGAGTCCCCAGAGCAAGCTGGCTAACTTCACTAGCTCTAGGTTCAATCAAGAAACCCTGTCTCGGGGAATAAGGTGGGAAACTACTGTGGAAGACTCCCAACTTCAGCCACACTCACACAGACACACAGACACACAGACACACACACACACACAGACACACACACACACACACACACACACACACACTATGATCATGTGGACATGAACACACCTGCACTCACACTCATGTGAATATGAACACACCTGCTCTCACACTCATGTGAACATACACACACCTGCTCCCACACTCATGTGAACATGCACATATGTGCACCCATGCTCAAGTGAACATGCACATACCTGATCCCATACACATGTGAACATTCACACACCCGCTCTCACACTCATGTGAACATGCATACACCTGCACCAATGCTCATGTGAACATGCACACAGCACACACACATTTACAAAGAGGTTGAAAGCATTTGAAGAATCCCATTATCACTCTTCAGTGTGCACATGCAAACATGCATGACAAGAACTCCAGGACGGAGGTGCTTAGAGGGTCTGAGGTCTGGTGAGTGCTCACTTTTGGTTCATAGATGTCTTTTTTTAGTGTTTGCACATGATTGGCTCAAAAGGCAATGCTCTGGGGGTTTTTGTTTTTGTTTTTAAATAAGGGTACTAACTTCTTTCCTGAGAGATCCACCCCAGAAATCTAGTCAACTTCCAAGACCATACCTCCCAATATCATCATATTGTAAATGGGATTTCTTTCTTAATTTTTTTTTGAGACAGGGTTTCTCTGTATAGCCCTGGCTGTCCTGGAACTAACTTTGTAGACCAGGCTGGCCTCGAACTCAGAAATCCGCCTGCCTCTGCCTCCCAAGTGCTGGGATTAAAGGCATGCACGCCACCACGCCCGGTCTCTTTCTTAATTTATTTTTATTTTTATTCTTTTGTGTATAAGTGTTCTGCCTGCATGTATATATATGGTCCATTTGTGTGCCTGGTGCATGAGGAACTCTAAAGAGCATGTCAGATTCCCTGCTGCTGGAAGCCCAGGCAACTGTGAGCTGTAATATGGGTGCTGGGAACTGAGCCCAGGTCCCTTGCAAGAGGAGCCAATGCTCTTTTTTTTTTTAAAAAAAGATTTATTTATTATATGTAAGTACACTGTAGCTGTCCTCAGACACTCCAGAAGAGGGCGCCAGATCTTGTTACAGATGGTTGTGAGCCACCATGTGGATGCTGGGATTTGAACTTATCACCTTCGGAAGAGCAGCCGGGTGCTCTTACCCGCTGAGCCATCTCACCAGCACCAGAGCCAATGCTCTTAACCACTGAACCGTCTCTCCATTCAACATCGAATGTGGTGAGGTGTGGGGGACCCAAACATTCAGCCTATAATTACAGGATGTGACAGAGAGGAGGAAGTGTGTCACTGGGACACCTATGCAAGGGTTAGACCAGATGGTAAGATGAGGACATTTTCATTTTAATTAGATGAGATGCAAACTGGGCTTGTCATGAACCAGGCTGTAATCACAGTTACTGGAGAAGCTGAGGCAGGAGGATAAAGAGCTGGAGATCAGCTTGGGTATTAGGGAGGTCCTATGTTGCCTGACTTTTCCTGGGCATCTATTTTTGTTTATCCCAGATAGAAAGGGCAACCGTATCAAAAAAAAGTGTATTGGAGTTGATCTGGGAAGACCAAAGAGTCTGCTGGAGTTACAGGAACATGGGTGGGGGATGGGAGGTCTAAAGCCAGCTGCATCACCCCAAATCCCATCTAGCTCCCAGCCACTCTGTGAATCCTTTGCAGGCAGCTCACAGCTCGAGGCTTCTCCATTCTCCTATCAGAAGGGAATGTTTCAATATGGAATAGCATCATGACATCCTGCCTCAAAATTTAACCCAGGGCCAGTCAAGGATACAGTGCGGGATGCTGGAGACAGTAGCCCCTGTGCTGGCCCAGCAGGGGTAAGGCCTGCTATTCCTCAGGGTCTACAGTTCCTGAGCTGGGCCAGGTCAGCTGTGTAGTCTTATGAATCATGCACAAACCCTGGTTCTGCCATCATCTCCTGCTGAGCATAATCACCCCTCCAAGAAACAGGGAGCTTCCTGTGCCTGTCCAATCTGTGGGAGCTAAAGGTCCCACCTCTGCCTCAAGTGCCTGCTGACCATGTCTCAAGTCCCAGCTTCCATTTACCTCACAGCTTACTGAAAATGCACATGGGTACAGGGGCTGTTTCCAGCTTTGGGTTGGGTCAGGAAACTTTACACCATTCAAATTGAACCTTAGGGTCAGAAACTAAAATCATTAAACTAAGAAAGCTTAAGGCCAGCCCAGCCTGAAGCCATGAGTTCAAGCCCTAGGAGAACTGATTCCCACAAGTTATCTTCTGACATCCACATACATATAAATAATAGTAATTTTTTAAAAACTGAGAAAACTAGCTGGCCAACCCTTGACTCTCTTCTCCCTGCACAGGTGAGGAGCAAGATTGCCTGGACACGTCCAATGAGGTCCGCTGTCTGGAGGTGGCCGAGCAGGCCAAGCTCCTCTTCACAGGCCTGGTTTCTGGGATCGTGCTTGTGTTCCCCCTGAATTCCAGGCAAGATGTGCTGTGCATCCCCCCACCTGAGGCACGCAAAGCTGTCAACTGCATGTCCCTGAGCAAGAGTGAGGATCGTCTGGCCATTGCCTATGACAACATTGTCCTGGTGCTTGACATCAGCCCCGGGGACCCATGTCCTGCTATTGAAGGCCCCACCTACACCTTTTACACCCAGCTGCCTGAGACCATAGTGAGTGTGGCTGTTCTGGCTGACTATCGTGTGGTCTACGGCATGAGTGATGGCAGCCTCTTCCTGTACGACTGTGCATCGTCTAAAGTGTTCCCTCTGGAGGCCCACGGGAGCAGGGTGAGCTGTGTGGAGGTCAGCCACAGTGAGCAGCTAGCAGTGAGCGGGGCTGAAGATGCACTGCTGTGCCTCTGGGACCTGAAGGCTTGCAGGGGAATGTTCGAGATGAGCTATAAGGTGGGTGGCCTGGATCACTGACACCCATGCTGGGTTCCTTCCATAATGTTTTCCCTTACTTCTTGCTTTCTTTGTGTGTGTGCACTGTTTCCAGTGTGAGTGTACATTTTTATAATGTGTGTGGTGGATAGAACTCAATTTAAAATGTCATTCCTCATCCTGGCTGGGGGCCAGAGTCTCTCACTGTAGCCTGGGATCCTCCCATTAGGCCAGGGGAAAGGGTGCTCCTGTCCACATCTACCCAAAGCTGGGATTGTAAGCATGCCTTCTTTTTTTACTTGGAAGCTTGGGATACACCACGCCCGGCTACATCTGAGATAGCCTAAGCTACACAATCTGCTCTTGTTTCAATGTAACAAAGGAAAATCTGGCGCGCACGCATGCGCACACACACACACACACACACACACACACACCCCACTCATACATACACTCTTGTGTGCATGTACACACAAGCACACACTGTGCATGCATGCATACAGACACACATGCACACAAACACACACACACAAACACACACAAACACACACAAACACTCGCATGTACACACATGTACACATACAAATACATGCGCACACTCTCACACACTGTGTATGCATGCATACACAGATACACAAATACTCATACACACACACAAGCACACATACATACACATGAATGCACACATGTGTGCTTGTATGTACACACATGCTTTTGCACTGGTTTTTCAATTCAATAGCCCTAGTGCTGTCACCTTCATGAAGACAGATCTTGCTCCTTGGAAAGTTTATTCGTCCATCTCCCTGGGGTTTGTTCTGCTCTGCCTCCTGTGGAGCCCAGATTGGGGTGGTGGCCAGGCGAATATCTCAGTGTGGACACTGGATCACACAGTGTATTGATTAACTTGTTACTAAATCTCTGGCAGGGTGGTGGGGCAACTGAAGGGATGAAGGGTTTATGTGGAGGAGATACACCCTAAGGTGACAGAAGGTACAGTAGCAGATGGCCTTACAGGGGCAGGAGAGTGCAGCCTGGACTCCTCATACCTGACACCTGGATCAGGAAGCAGAGAGTGAACAGATGTAGGCCAGTCTACAAAGCCTGGAGACCCTAACTACAGTGACCAACTATTTTCAGGAAGGACAAATGTGGTAAAGGTTCCACAGTTTTCTTAAATATCAGTACCAACTGTAGACCAAGGGTTAAAACAGGTGATGCCAGGCTAGTGAGAGGGCTCAGTGGCCAAGCCTGGGGGGGCCTGAGTTCCATCCCCTCTAACAGCAGTGTACGGGGAGCCCCAAGTGCTCCAAGTGTCCTCTGATCTGCACATAGTACCGTGGCATACAGCTCACCACCCCCAATAAATAAATCAAATACATGTACAAAACAACAACCACAAATGCCGACAGAGCCAAGGGGACGTTTATCATGCAAAGCACCACAAACAGCCTGTTTTCACAGAGCTCCTGCTGCAGAGGGGTGCGGTGTGCCTGCTTCTCCAGGGATGACAAGCATGTATTTGCAGGCATGGAGGACCGCTCTGTCACCGCCTGGAGCACGGTGGACGGTGAGTGGTGGTGTAGGGTGAAACTGAGCTATGCAGAAACCTATTTTATTCTTTATTCTCTCTCTCTCTCTCTCTCTCTCTCTCTCTCTCTCTCTCTCTCCCCCCTCTCTGTGCATATGCAACAATACAAGTACATAGAGGTGTACCTGGACACATGCACATAGGTAGGGTAGAGGTTGAGTATTTTCTTCAGTCAGTCTCTGTGTTATCTCAGGTAGGGTGGTTGTGTATGTGCTTGTTTGGTTTTGGTTTTTATCAAGACAGGATTTCACTGTGTAGCCTGGTTGTCCTGGAACTTGTTCTGTAGACCAGGCTGACCTTGAATTCAGAGATCCTCCTGCCTCTGTTTGTTTTGAGACAGGATCTCTCATTTTGTATCCTGGGTTGTCCTGGAACTTGTAGTAAGAAGTCTGGAATTTTGGTTTCTTTTAAAAGCACAGATATTATTTTAACTCCATGTGTAGAGATGTGGGGCTGCTTCGGACTGTCTGCAGCATCTGACTGTGATTTGTCTCATGCTCTAGCAGAGGCATTATATTGCCAGCTACAGATAGTTTCAGTGATTGTGTGACATTTGGAATTTCAGAGGGTGTATAAATGTTAAGTCCCCAATAGGTGGGGTTGGTAGTTGTTCAAGGGGGTTGGTTTCGATTTGTTAGTGGTCATGTTCAAAGAAGAAACTAGATTCAGGCATTGATTTCTCTCCCCCCTCCCCCTCAGTCTTTCTCTCTCTCCCTCTCTCCCTCCCTGCTCTTGTCCCACCTGTTCTATCCTTCTTTCTCTCCTATCTGTGTTGGGGGTAAAATGATAAAGGGTGGGAAAAACAAGAACCCATAAAGTGACAAAGACTGGCTACAGAATTCACTCTGTAGATCAGACTGGCCTTGAACTCACAAAGATCTGCCTGTTTCTGCTTCTAGAGTGCTGGGATTAAATGAGGGCAACACCATACCTAATCCTCCATGTTATTTTTTAAGATACGGCTCACTTTTTTTTTTTTTGGGTTTTTCAAGACAGGGTTTCTCTGTGTATCCCTGGCTGTCCTGGAACTCACTTTGTAGACCAGGCTGGCCTCAAACTCAGAAATCCGCCTGCCTCTGTCTCCCAAGTGCTGGGATTAAAGACATGCGCCACCACGCCTGGCTACGGCTCACCTATTTAGCAAGGCTGACAGGTCATTGACCCCTGGGACCCACCCCTGACAGTGTCTGCTGTGCTGGGATCATAGATCTATGCTGCTGCACCTGGCTTTTGTGAAGGTGCTGGGGATCCAGAATCAAGTCCAGAAGCTTGAGTGGCATGCCTTTTTACCTACAGTCTTCGTTTGCTTTTCTATTGTTGTATAAATGTCCCGACCAAAAACAACTTGGATAGAAACAGGTTCATTTGACTTAGAGGTTGTAGTCCATCACTCAGGAAAGTTGGGTCAGGAACTGAAGCAGAGGCCATGAAGGATGCTACTTATTGATTTAATATCATGGCTTGTTCAGCCTGCTGTCTTATAGATCCCAGGACCACCAGCCGTGGCACAGGTGAGTTGTAGCCACCCCACAGGTCAATCAGATGGGATTTTCTTCACTGAGGCTCCCTCCCAGATGACCCAAACTGATGACAAGTTGGCAAAAAAATAAATAAATAAAACAAAACAAAACCTTAACTGGCATGCCTACTGAGCTCTTTCCCTAGGACCAAGCTCTGATCTGGAGGGAAAAGAGTCACCTTGGGTCTTACTGGTCCTGTTTCTGCCTTTAGCTGGGCCCTTCAGCTTAGGAGGTATCTGCAGGACCTGATGGCCTACCATAGCACTCTCCTCACATGGTCTGTAGATCCCTTTGGAGACAGAACAGCCTTCTTCCCTGGGTTTCCATGTGGGTGGATGTGTACCCATATACTTGGATGGTAATCATGTGCTGGAGATGATGGACTTTGAGCCCAATGATTAGGTCAAACAGGGAACCCCAGGGAGCATCCATGTCTGCCTCCAGAGCACTGGGACTTCCAGTGTGTACCCCCACAAGCATGTGTGCTAAGGGATCAAATTCAGTCCCTGTGTTTGCAGGCCAAGCATGTTACCAGCTGCAATGTCCTTCCATCTCTGGGCCCCATTTTCTCATAGCTTGCCCTTTCCTGGTCACAGGCACTCTTTTGGCTGTCCAGTTTGTTCATGCTGTGATCAACCGAATCATCCCTACCTCCAACGGCTTCATGGCCCCCACAAGCCATGGTTATCTCATCCGTGAGCGCTTCCAATGCCCGTCAGTCAGAGCCTCCCAGCAAGACCCTCTCAAGAACTTCAAGAAGGCAGTGTGGCTGGTAAAGACCAGGCAGAGGGAAGAGCTGGCTGCAGCAGAGGCCCCCCAGGATGCAGAACCAGTGGCCATAGAGGGAAAGGAATCAAAGTCAAATAAACGCTCACAGGTCTGCCTCATACTCTGAAAGCCTACCAAGGCAGCAGCTTCAGTGACTTAGCCATGGCTGACCTGATTGAAGCCAACTGACTCTCTGCTGGTGCCATGTGGACCTCCCCTTCCCCTCAACCATCTTCCATTTTCCTGACAGCTTTTTCTGTGGGTTCACAGGCCTACTTCCTTCAGGGAAGCAGCAGCCTGCATCTCCCACCTTACTCTAAGAACTTGGATCAAAGCCTTGACTCTGCCTCTTAGTCCTACTGGTGCAATTCTTAACCCTGAGCCAGTTACTAGCTCTGAGAGGATCTGAAATCATTGTAGGGACCAAGAGTGACCTTGTCAAAGTGTTGTGTGGTGGAGAGTAAAAGACTGGTGGGATGTGATGGGTGCTGTCCTGTCTTCATAGCAGTGAGCCTCCAGTAATATCCCATAATCCATACTGCAAAGCCACACACAGCATAGTTAAACACACAGCATGGTTAGCCTGTCTGCAGCTCCTGCTTTGAGACTCAAAATGGTGTGTAAAAAAATCTCCCTAGGGTCAGGTGGTGGCATAGCTTTCAATCCCAGCACTCAGGAGGCAGAGGCAGGAGGATTCCTGTGAGTTTGAGGCCAGCCTTAGGTTTCATAGTGAGTTTCAGGACAGCCAGAACTATGTAGAGAGAAAGGACTGGTGCTGGTTCAGGGCTTAAATCACCTTACATCCCAGAATACAAGAACATTGTACACACTGTCACCAACCTGCAAGCCTAGCCCCAGGGAACAGGCTATTTTTGTTTCTTCCACTGCTGTGACTGAGAAACTCGACCAAAAGCAACTCAGAGGAGGAAATGGTTCATCTGGCTTACATCCCCAGGCCACACACGCAGTTCATCACTTAGGGAAGTCAGGGAAGAAACTCAAGCAGGAACTGAAGGCAAGCCTGCTGGCTATTGCACACAGCATGACATCTGACTAGGGGACTCACTCAGCCATGGACAAACAGCAGTGTCTCAATCACTATCAATTAGTGATGGTCAAGAGACACCGTGACCATGGCAAAGCAGTTAATGGGGTTGGGAGGAATGTTTATAGTTTCACAGGCTTAGTCCACTGTCATCATGACAGGGAGCTTGGTGGCACACATGGCAGGCATGGTGCTGCAGGAATAGCTGAAAGATATATCATGAGAATTCTTTTAAACAATTCCCTCCCCGGTGGCCAGACACTCAAATATATATGCCTATGGGAGCCATTCTCACTCAAGACACAAGCCTGAACCACGGAGGATGTGGTTTCTGCCTTTCCCCTGATCAGCTAAGCTTTTTCATAAGCCCCAGAACCACTTGCCCAGGGAATGGTGCCACTCACAGTGGGCTCCCTCCTCTATCAGCTAGCAGTCAAAACAATGCCCCATGGACAGGCCCATAGACCAGTCTGATTTGGGCAACCCTTCAATTAAGACACGTTTCTCAGGTGACTATAGTCTATGTGAAGTTGACAGTTAAAGCTAACAAGGTCACAGAGGATCCTGAGCATTCTGGCTAGCTAGCTAGACACATCTGTGAGCTCTGAGTTTGATTAAGAGACCCTGCCACAATGAATAAGGTAGAAGAGAAGTCAATGATTATTCCTGACTCAACCTCATGCCTTCAAATACACATCACATGTACCCACATGTGTGCTCAGACACACATGCACACATGCACACTCATGATGCCCACACCAGCCTCCATGTGTAGACAAAAGTGCTGGTGTGGTCTTATCCTCCTGCCTCCATTTCCTTCTTGGACAGCTATGAGCACTGTGCCCAGCTAAGATGCTTGGCTCACTCAGTTCCCTGACACATCACGACATGCTAGCATCTATCTGCTTTGCTGCCAAACCCTCTGCCTTGAAGTGGCTTTCTCCACAGTGTTCATAGCCATCTAGTGAGCCTGTCTTGTGTCTGGAGCCTTGCTACAGTCAGACCTTAGAGGTGAGAGCCCCCCTTCACTCCATGGGACACTAGACAGAATCAGCCAAAGCAGCAGTAGATTTTTTTTTGTTGTTGTTTTTCGAGATAGGGTTTCTTTGTATAGCACTGTCTGTCCTGGAACTCACTTTGTAGATCAGGCTGGCCTCCAACTCTGAAATCTGCCTGCCTCTGCCTCCCAAGTTCTGGGATTAAAGGCGTGTGCCACCACGCCCGGCTAAAAGCAGCAGTAGAAACAGCTTGTTTTTCTGTGTTGGATTTAGAATCAGGACTTGAAGGCAAGAGCTATATCTCAGGCCATACCCTGAGCCCTCACTGGGGGAATCCAGGAAGGGGCTTTACTGCTCAGCCACATTCCAGCTTCAAAATGAGGCCTTTGAAGATACCTTGTTCAGTTATTTCCCAAATAAGGATTCCAATGCATGCTTTAGCAATTCTGAAAATGTTAGTGTCAATTTTTATTTAAAAAAAATTACTGGTCATGGCAAACAGAGGTTGTGTGCACCTTTAATCCTAGCACTTGAGAGGCAGAGGCAGAGGCAGAGGCAGAGGCAGAGGCAGAGGCAGAGGCAGAGGCAGAGGCAGAGGCAGAGGCAGAGGCAGAGGCAGAGGCAGAGGCAGAGGCAGAGGCAGAGGCAGAGGCAGATTTCTGAGATCAAGGTCAACCTAGTCTACAAAGTGAGTTCAGGACAGCCAGGGCTATACAGAGAATTCCTGTCTCCAAGAGCAGCAGCAGCAGCAGCAACAACAACAACAACAACAACAACAACAACAACAACAACGGTCTGGAGAGATGGCTCAGCAGTTTGATCCATCCACATCAGATGGCTCACAAAAGGCCTTCTGGCCTTTGGAGATACCTGCACACACACACACACACACACACACACACACACACACACACACACAAATAATTAAGATCAATATTTTTAAAAATTATGGGCCAATGAGCTGACTCAGTTGGTAACAGCACTTGCTACTCAATCCCGACGGGCTGAGTTCAATCCCTGGCACTCAGAGGGTGGAAGTAGAGAACCGACTTCAGAGTTGCTCTCTGACTCCACACATTCACTAAGGCAGTCACCATGGTGATGACACCCCCACCATGCACCATGTACTCATATGTACACCAATAGTAGAAATAGTATAATAACAATAAACTTAAAGATCTATTTTAAGCTGTAATTTAAAAATATATGCACATGTGTATTGAGCAATAATTTGTTTAAGATTTTTAAAAATAATACTTTTTTACTAACATGTACTAATTGTAATATATTAATGAAGACCCACAAGATATTTTCAGCATGCAAGTAGCTGCAAACTTGGTCTTTTTTATCCACCTTCTGTCTCTGTCCAAAGCTGGTCAACACAATTCCATATCCTTTTAAGTCAGGGTATGAGAGGGAATGAGGTTCGTCATTGCGCAGCTGACTTACTCATTGAACATGATGTCCTTCAGTTCTGTCTGTTTTGCTACAAATGACAGTCTCTCAGGTTCTTCTCCATGGCTGTGTACGATCCTATCACTGAGTGTACCACAGTCTTTGTCCACCCACTTTGGTGTTGGAGACTGCTAGTTTAGGAGTCTTCAGCCATACCATCTCTGTTTAATTGAAGGACCTGTAGCTTGAGCAGAGAGCACCTGAAGGGGAAAGAAGGTCACTTTTTTGTTAAGACTTTTCTATGAATCTTGGACATTATATCAGGGAAAGTTTTGATGCACAGCTTCTGGCCTAAAATTCCAATGTCTGGGGCATGGTCATGCAAGCATTTAATCCCAGCCTTGGGAGGCAGAGGCAGGAGGATCTCTGTGAGTTTGAGGCCAGCCTGTTCTACATAGCAAGACCCTGTCTCAAAAACAAAACAAAACAAAACAAAAAAAATTCTTGTGTTCATCGAAACAACCTGAAGGAGATTAAATTATGAACTATGTTCGGGGTTGCTGGCTGGGGAGAGCACAGGGTAGGAGCATGTTAGCAGTTTCTGCTGCTGTGTGAATGTCAGAGCATGACCCCTGGTCATCAGAGCATGACCCCTGTTCCTGTGGGCACTGTGGATGAAACCATGCCACAAATACTATGTTCACTAAATCCACTGCAGACAGCTGGCTATTCCAGGGTTATTTAGTTGCTGTGAGCCAAACACCTGACTCAGTAGTTTAAACAGGGAGGGTTTCTTTGGGCTTAGGGTTTGCAGTTCCAGTCCATCACGGTGAAAGGAGGGGCTCATGGCTGTGGCTCACACCGGGGGAGATACTTTGTTGTTTAAAGTCCATTCTAGATCTCTGGTTCATGGCATGGTGCCACCCCTATTCAGGGTGAGTCTTCTGTTCTCAGTTAAAGCTCCCTGGAAATGCTCTCACAGACTTCCAAGGGAGTCCATATCCAGTCAAAGTGACAGTGACCAGGGTTGGTCATCCCTTACCAACTTGGCACATGCATCCCCTTACATCACAGTAGCCTTCCCTGTCCCTAGGTCTTCTTGGCCATCTCAAAATGCAAGGTGCATTTGGTCTGTCTCTGAATGTGCTCAAAATAATTTTATTTGTGTGTAGAGGCAGGAGGTAAAGCAGGTGTATGTGGATCTTGGAGTATAGCTTGTGAGAGTTGATTTTTTTCCCCACCAAGTGGTTGTTGGGGATCAAACGCACTGGGGTCAGGCTTAGCAGCAGGCACCTGTATACACCAAGCCCTCTCACCAGCCCCTCAAATGCCCAACATTGTTCAGAAGCCTCTATTGAGGCTCCAGCACCCCCTTAACTCTGAACTCTGTAAAATAATATAAAGGAAGTTATATACTTTCAATATGTATGAGTCCAGCCTGGCTGCACAGTGAGTGAGAGCAACAACAACCAACCTTTTAATTTCCAAGGGCACAGGTTAAAATAGGAAAGAATGAGTGCATCAAAAGAAAAATCAGACCAAAGCAAGACAGGAGTCTTCCAGGAAATACCAAATCCTGGAATGTGGCGTTCAGAACCTGGAGCTCTTGGCCCAGCATCTGGGCCTCAACAGTCTACCTGCTGCACATTCAGCCTCTCTCTTGGGCCAGTTCTGCTCACCTATGCCTTTCTTTGGAAAACATACCATGGTCCTGGCGTTTTCAAAATCCTGAGGTCTGGGGCTGACAAGATGGCTCAGTGAGTGAAGGTATTTGCTGCCAAGCCTGAGGAGATGAATTAGATCTCTGAGGCTTACATGGTGGAAGGAGAGAACTGACTCCCACAGGTTCTTATCTGACCTCCACACTTGAGCTTTGGCAGGCACATCGTTGTGCACATATATATATGCTGAATAAATAAATGTAATAAAAAAGTAAACTCCTGGGGTTTCCATGGCAATGCAGATCTCACCTCTACAGCTTCCCACAGTGGTCTCTCCAACGTCTTCTTTCAGGAATTTGATCATCCTACATACTGCCTGGCCTTCTGATCCCTAATATACCAACAAAACCAGGTCCACATGAATGCTGCTACCAGTCAGAATGCTCATCATGGCATCTGCTTGTGTGTGCCTCTGAGGTAGTCCCTGGGTGCGCACTGGGAGCTGGGAAGCCATGTGTTGTCTCCTTTCCACTGAGTTTGCACTGTTCTAGTCAGTGTCTTTCTTCCAGAAGGCCTGGCCCTCTGGACCCAGAGCAAAGGCCCTTCTTCTGTAAAATGCTGCTGATTATTCTAGCACACATGGGCTGGCCCAGACTCTCCTCCCCAGCGATGAGCAGTTTCAGTTTCCCAGACAGGTGAAGTTGGTTTCTTTTGAGTCTTATGAGTCCGCTGGCTCCACTGTCATCCAGCAGAGAGGGTCTATTTTGGCTCATGGTCTGAGGAGCAGCTCTGGGCTGTGACTCACATTTGGGCAGATGAGCAGAACAAACATGCAGCTGGATTTCTCATCTCCTCTTTTTATTCAAGTCAGGCCCCTGGAAACAGTCCTCTTAGACAAGCATTTCCTATGCAACTTGTAGCGGGTCAAGCCCACAAAGAGATTTAACCACCATGTTCACATTGCTTTTTCTTTCTTTTCTTTTCATTTTTTTGTTTTGTTTTGTTTTAGATGAGTATTTTTGTTTGGGTTTATTTGTTTGCTCTGAGATAGAATCTATGAAACACTGGCTGTCTTGGAACTCACTATGTGGGTCAGACAGAGATCTCCTGCCTCTGCCTCTAGAGTGCTGGGACTAAAGACCATCACAGCCAGTAAAGTTGTTTTCAGACAACAGTTGTCCTCCCAGCACTCAAGGCTATCCTGCACTATACAGTGAGTTTCATGGTAGCCTGGGCTACAGCATGATACCCAGCACTCAAGGCTATCCTGCACTATACAGTGAGTTTCATGGTAGCCTGGGCTACAGCATGATACCCTGTCTGGAAAAATAAAAAATATAACAAAGAAGAAATTGGCCTTTGTGGATGTTAACAAGCTGTGTGCTTTGAGGAAGACTGTAGCATGCTGTACTGACCAGCAGCAAGGGTGAAAGGTCCCTGTCCCCACCTTATACTCTCACATACAAACGTGACTTCATCACTTGTCGTGGGACACAGGCCATGAAGGCTCATTTTCAACAATCACTCTCAGACAACAGAGAAAACTATCCTAAACAGAAAGGTGACATCGCCTTTCTGGCTCACAGCATTAATAACATTATGAATTTATGTTAAATTCTATTTTAGGTTATGGGGGTATGGGGGTGCTATGGATAGAACTCTGTCTTCTATATGCCGGTCAGGGACTACCTGAGCCACCCACCCTGCTCCTCACTGGAGAATTCTAGGCAGGGGCGGCATCCCTAATCCAGCCCTTCACTAGAGGACTCAAGGCAAGCTTCAGCCTATCAGAGGTATTTAAATCCTTGAACCTATTGCTTTCTTTATGAACCTGACCAGACCCCAGCACAAATGCTCTTAAGGATGGTGAGTTAATGTACTGCTATGGTATAGATCTGAAATGTACCCCCAAAAGCCTAAGTATAAAGTCATCATATGGGTGGGGTCATGCACCTGCTAATACCAGCACTCAGAAGGCTGAGGCAAGAGGATAGCTATTGTCTGAGGCAAGTCTGTGCTGCACAGTGGGATTTTTGTCTCAGAAAACAAAAAACAACAAAAAAATACCGAAAGGAAAGGGAGCTATTTTTCCAGGATGCTCCCCCTGGGAGGAAGTAGAGCCTATGGGAGGCCAGGTCTTGTGGGAGGAAGTTGGGTTATGTGATATTGGAAGACATTGAAGGACACTTGTCTCTTCCTCTCTCTCTCTCTTTCTGGGCCACCATGAGATGGGCAGTTGGCTCCACTCTATGCTGCCTGTCATGGACCCCAAAACAAAGGGCCAGGTATGGTAGCACATACCTTTAATCTCAGCACTCTGGAGGCAGAAGCAGGTGGATCTCTGTGAATTTGAGGCCAGCCTGGTCTACGGAGTGACTTCAAAAAACACAGAGGGGACAACTGTCCCACTTCAAAGAAAAAAAAAGCCAATAAAACTTGGAGTCATAATGAGTCTTTCAGGCCATCAAGACAGTTTAGTGGGTAAAGACACTTGCCACCAAGCCTGATGACCTGAGTTTGGGCCTCAGAACCCACATGGTGGGAGGAGAGAACTGACTCCCATACACACAATCAATCAATCAATCAATCAATAAATAAACAAACTCTATTTTTGGATTGAATACCTTGGATATATTTTCACAGGCTCAGAAAGCTGAACCACAAATAATTGATCCATTCCCCAAGGTGTAAATAATTACACCAGATGCTGAGCCATTTCAGGGGAGCCATGCATGACACCTACCTCAGGTATGAGACTTAAGGCACATCCAATAACCCAACACAGTGATTAAAACCAATAAGCCTTTATTTATATAGTCCTTTTGTTTTGTTTTCCCATAGATTTTTTTTTTTGAGACTGGCTCTCTCTATGTTGCCCTGATTGGTTTGGACTGGCCTTATATAGACTAGTCTGGCCTTGAAATCACAGAAATCCATCTGCCTCTGCATTCTGAGTACTAGGATTAAAGGAACACAGCACCACACCTGTGCTGCCTTAAATAAAAATATTTTTATTTTTATTATTTTTAAACTGTGTGTGCGTGTGCACATGTGCACACACACACACGTGTGGTTTGTGCACTTGAGTGCCCAGATGCCAGAAAAGGATAATGTCAGATCCCAGAGAGCTGGAGTAACAGGCAGCTGTGAGCTGCATGGTGTGGGTGCTGACAACAGGACTTGTGCCACGTATAAGAGCAGCAAGAATTCTCTTTTTAAAATTTTAAATTTATTTTGTTATGTGTGTAGGTTTTTTTTAACCTGTATGTATGTCTGTGTATCACATGTATACAGTGCCCATAGAGGCCAGAAGATAGCTTCAGGCCTCTGGGACTAGAGTTATAGACAGTTGTGAGCCACCATGTAGGTGCTGGGATTTGAACCCAGGTCTTCTGCAAGAAGAGCCAGTGCTCTTAACCACTGAGCCATCTGTGTTGCCCATTGTTGTTCATTGTTAAAGATGTATTATTTTTAATTGTGTGGGTACACTTGAGTGCTAGTGCTTGTGGACGCCAGACAAGGGTGCCTGATTCCCTGGAGCTGGAGTTACAGATGTTTGTGAGCCACCTTACACCTGTGCTGGGAACTGAACCCAAGTCCTCTGCCAGAAGAGTCTGACTTTTATCCGCTGAGCCATGACTCCAGCCCCCTATGTGTTCTTGTGAGAGAGATTCTCATGTATTCCAGGTTGGCCTGTGAGTATCCAGGTTTCCTGTCTCCATGCTCAACTTCCTCAGAAATGCTTGGAAGACAGACTTCAGCATCTGTATCTTGCTTTATGTGAATATGTGGGATTTGAACTCAGATCCTAATATTTCCGTGGTGCACGATTTACCTACTGAGTCATCTCCAATCTTCCTGCTCCACACACAATCAGCCCCTCATAGTGAGCCCTTCTCGCTGGGCAGAGCAGGATTTGTGTAGATAAACAGGATCTCTGACTCAGCACTCAGCTGGCACCCTGGGAAAAAGCTTTCTGGGGCAAGGACTTTGGGGCTAAGTTATTATCATTATTATTATTTTTTTTTTTTGGCTCAGTAACAAATTGTTGCAAGATCTGTCCAATGCCACCACGTTTTTATCTTGTTGTTCCTGTAAGTCAACAATTCTGCTCTGTGTCACAGGGCTCTTTGTTCAGTGTCTCACAGGATGTCAGCTCCTCCAGGCACTCAGCTCAAGGCCAGACCTCAATTCCCAGGGACTTGCTTGTCTCTGGGAGCTAGCCAGTAGGCTTGTTGCTCTGCCAGTGACCAGAAGACTAACCCTTCTGTCAGTATCCTGAGGCCAGGCCTACCTGGTATACTCTTGTCTTTTTGTTGGGGCTATAGGTTGGAGATTGTGTCTCTGTAGCCCAGGCAGGCCTCAAACTAATGTTCCTCCAGCCTCAGCTTCCAGAGTACTGGGATGTAGGTGGGCATCACCATGGCCAGCTTCTCTGTCTCTGTCTCTATTTCTGTCTCTCTCTGTCTCTCTGTCTCTCTTGTCTGTATGTTTAATCTCATGTACATGGGATCATATGCATACACGTGCATATTCACTTGATGGCCACAGGTTAGCCTTAGGTGTCTGTCTACCTTGACCACTTTTTACCTTACATTCCTCAGGGTCTCTGGCTGTCCTTGGGTTTCTATTGCTGGGATGAAATACTATGACAGGAGGCAGCATGGAGGGTGTGTTTTGCTCCAGCTGTGGAGGGTGCTGCTTACTGGCTTGCTTCCCTTGGCTTGCTCAGCCTGATTTCTTAAACTCAGCAGGACCAGCAGCCCAGGACTGTCAGAACCCACAGTGGGTTGGAGCTTTCCACATCAACCGTCAATTAAGAAAAGGCCCCTACAGACTTGCCCACAGGCCAACTTGATGGAGGCATTTTTCTCAGTTGAGGTTCCCTCTTTCCCAATGACACAAAACTAACACTGCAGTCGCTTAACCTGGCCAATGAAGTCATCCTGGCTTGCCACCTTGCTCGAGGATTCTGTCACTACTGCTTTTTTGCTGGCCACCATGTCTGCCAGAAAACCACCTCTTCTCGGGTCATAAGTATGTGTATAAAGCCCCATTACTTTTGACATGCCCAGTGATTGCTGGAGTTTGGATTTGGCTGGCATGTGCTGGGAGCACATCATCACAGTGTGAGGGCACTGGCAGCAGGGAGAAAGCTAAGGGGTGAGAGCTGATTAGGTCCTTATGTTATCATGTGCATGTAGGCATGCATGTGTATATGGATGCATGTGGGCCAGAGGTCTACATCAGGTAGTTTTCTCTTCTGATTTCCACCTTGTTTAAATTTAAAAATTCTTTGTTTTATGAGTATCTGGATGTTCAATTGGCATGTATCTCTGTGTACCACATGTACCTAGTGTCTACAGAGGTCAGTGAAGGTGCCAGATCTCCTGAAATTGGAGTTACAAGAAGTTGTGAGCCACTATGTAGGTGTTGGGAACAGAGGATAGGTCAGCCTGGAAGCAGAGGTCCCATGATCCAGGTTTGCACACATTTGTGAATGGAATCAAGGAATGTCACTGTGAGAGTAGTTAGTGGGTAAAGAGCTTGCTCTAGGCAAGCAGGAGGATCCAGACTAGGGCCTGTGACACCAGCACTATGGGAGTGGAGACGGGTGGACCCATGGCCACTGTATCAAGTGAAGACAATGAGCTACAGGTTCAGGAAGAGATGCTGCCCCAAAACCACAAGGGCTGGGTGATAAAGATTGTGTCCATCTCTGGTCCCTGTACACACATACAGGAGTGAGTTTACCTACACATATGTACACACACATGCACACACATGCACTCAGTGCAAGAATTCAGTCCACGTGGCTCTTGAATGGATGTTGCTCACCCACAGCCCATTGCTGTATCAACCCCACAGAATAGAAGTTCAGAAACTTGTTCCAGAATGAACAGAGCCTTGCAAATATCCCTATTGAGGTCTTGGGTCAACACAGATGTATAAGCTTGTTTTCCCTCTCTCTCTTTTTGAGACAACTTTTTCTTAAAGATGCAGTCTTTTTTTTTTTTTTTTAAAGATTTATTTATTTATTTATTTAATGTTTTTGAGTACACTATAGTGAAGGTTGTGAGCCTTCATGTGATTGCTGGGAATTGAATTTTAGGACCTCTGCTCGCTCCTGCCAACCCTGCTCGCTCCTGCCCAAAGATTTACTTATGATAAATAAATACATTTACTTATGATAAATAAATACACTGTAGCTGTCTTCAGATGTAACAGAAGAGGACGTCAGATCTCATTACCAGTGGTTGTGAGTCACCATGTAGTTGCTGGGATTTGAACTAAGGACCTTCAGAAGAGCAGTCAGTGCTCTTACTGTTGAGACGTCTCGCCAGCCCCTAGAGATGCGGTCTTTTATTTTATTTTTGTTTTTGTTTTTTTTTTTTCCCCCGAGACAGGGTTTCTCTGTGTAGCCCTGGCTGTCCTGAAACTCACTCTGTAGACCAGGCTGGCCTCGAACTTAGAAATCCGCCTGCCTCTGCCTCCCGAGTGCTGGGATTAAAGGCGTGCACCACCAGGCCCAGCGTTAGAGATGCAGTCTTAACTATGTACCCCAGTCTAGGTTAGACCTCTCAGTGGTCTCCTCTCAGATTCCCTGGTACTGAGATCACAGGCAAGCCTGCACACTGAAATGTGAAGTTTATAGAATTAATGCATTTTGAAATATTCTTCAACTTTGCTTTACTTTCTTTTCCTCCAACAAAACAAATCATAAAATACTTTGGGCTTTCCGGGTGGCCACAGACCCCCAGGGCACAGAAGTTGAGAAAGACCGCCCGCCCAGCCCAGCAAGGCCTTCGTGTGGACACTCCCCTATTTGATGCAACGAGTCTCCACCCCTTAGGAGGCGGGGCCCGCGCAAGCGCGACCTGGGCTCAGGCGGAGGCGGGTCAGAAGCGGCTCTGACTTCCAACATGGCGCATGCAGGTAGCGGAGGCTCCGCGGGCCGGGGATTCGGTGGCTCCCGCTGGGGTCGTTCTGGCTCCGGGGGGCACGAGAAGCTGCCGGTGCACGTGAGTGATGTCCTTAGCCTCCTCCTGGGGACTCGGACCCTCGCGGGGATGCCGCCCCGTCGTGCGGCCCCGCCTTGGCCTCCTCTCTGCGCAGCGGGCCCGGGGACCCCACACCCCTTCCGCGGAGTCCTTCGGTCTTCGCGGCGGCTCCTCGGTTTCCCCCTAACAATTCATTTCCGCCGCTCCTCGTACTTCTTAGAGATAAAGCGGTCTTTCTCGACATCCCTCAG
Organism: Mus minutoides; assembly: GCA_902729485.2. Lineage (NCBI taxonomy): Eukaryota > Metazoa > Chordata > Mammalia > Rodentia > Muridae > Mus > Mus minutoides. Next base: position 4,143,819 of record LR749499.1, on the reverse strand, counting down.
TCATTCCTGCGATCCCTGTCATCCCCGGGACCCTATAGTGTACCCCGAAAACCCTCGATCCTCCTAGTTGGCCCTTAGTTTCCCTTTTCCGCCCTTCGGTCTTCCAAGGGATTTCGCGTTCTCCCCGAGACCCTTCGGTCTTCCCCGCCGGTCCTCGGTCCAACCCGGAACTCCTCGAGGCCCCTCGGGACTACCCGCAGGCTCTCGGGACTACCCGTAGGCTCTCGGTCCTCCCAGTCGGACGGCAGCCCTCCCCAGAACACCACAGTTATCCTCGCGGCCCTTTGCTGCCCCGTGCCACTTCTTTTCTATCCTTGGCCTTCCAGCCATCAGTCACTGCATCGCGCGACCCTGGCTCACCTATGGCCTTCTTGTTCCCCACAGGTGGAGGACGCTCTCACCTACCTCGACCAGGTGAAGATCCGCTTTGGCAGTGACCCTGCCACCTACAACGGCTTTCTGGAGATCATGAAGGAGTTCAAAAGCCAGAGGTAATCTGCAGGGCCTTGTACACCCAGTAGCGGGGGGCTGAGCCCTCCAACCCCCAAACCAACTACACTGTGGCTCCTCAGCTGTTAATCATGCACAAGATTGGAGGGCCCTGGGAGTCTTCTAAAACAGTTAGAAGATGAGGTGGTTCTGAGGAACTGATGGAATTCTTGGAGGGGGTGAAGGAATCGGGGGAATCAAGGCCTGGACAGGGAGTGTTGGGTGTAGTCTTTATTTAAAATGCTGATTTGGGGGTGGGTAAGATGTCCCAGTGGGTAACAGTGCCTGCCACCAAGCCTGACCATCTGAGTTTCAGCCCTAGAAAGAGGAAAATTAACTCCTACAAGTTGTTGACCTGCCCTTGAGATCTGTGGTACATGCCCAAACACAGAAAATAAATGGGGTACAGATTTTGATTGTTTTGGGAAGCATTTTTTGTTAATACTGCAAGAAAATATTACATGATCTCTTAACGCCTATCCCTAAGATGCTTTTCATAGCACTTACTAAGCTGGAACCAGTGTGGGTATAAACAGGAACTGTTTCGTAGACACAGAGCAGGTAGGTGTATTGGGTTGTTTCTGAGTTATGTCCCTGTCTTCTAGAATCTTCTGGGAGGTGTGGCTTGGTTTAGGTAAGGGACTCATCCCAGTGACAGGTGGGTGGAGCTAGAACCCAGGCTGTCAGTCAGACCGCTTCCCACAGATCTTGGTACTGACCTGCCTGTCTGCTCTCAGGAAGTGTAGAAGGCCTGGGCTGGTTTCTTGTGTATATTCAGAGTACTGAGGCCACAAGAAGACCCTCATGTCATTTCAACTTTACCAGTTCCCTAACTTGAAGACTCTGGTGTTTAAATACTTCCTTTAGTACAAAAATGAAAGTTATCCTCACTTTTCCCTAATTCATAAAATATGAGGGAATTTCTCACATTGCTTGGAGAACTGTGTCCTCCTGTTGAGTCTCAGCCCAGCACCTAACTCTTGAGACATCTTCAGAATTGGGCCCAGGAGCTCAAATGGCCTGGAAATATAGTTATGTAGTGTGTTATATACATATCACACACACACACACAAAACTATCATGTATATAGTTAAGTCTAGTTATAGTTCTTGTTAGACCTAGCCACAGATGGTTTCACATGGTGGGGCCCATTTGTTCAGTTGGGCATAGTGGTGCATACCTTTAATCTCAGGCAGAGGCAAGCATATGGAGCCAGCAGGGCTACACAGAGAAACCCTGTCTCTAAGGGACAAAACAAAACAACATGGTGGGGCCCATTTTCAGAGTCTTCACCGTCAACTAAGCCTGGGTTGAGGTGATCTCGAGAGCATCTAGGGCAGGTCAGTCTCAGGACTCTTGCTCACTTGTGTTTCTTTTTTTCAGCATTGACACCCCTGGTGTGATCAGGCGTGTGTCCCAGCTCTTCCATGAGCACCCTGACCTCATCGTGGGGTTTAATGCTTTCCTTCCGCTTGGATACCGTATAGACATTCCCAAGAATGGCAAGCTGAACATCCAGTCGCCTCTGAGCAGCCAGGTAGGCTTCGCTTGAGTGATGTGGACCTCGAGAGTCATACCCACAGGGAGCTCAGCTAGGCATTTGTGATGTTGCTGGAAGCCTTTGTACAACCTGTTCTTTTTCTAGGTTCTCTAGTGCATGACCAGACAAAACAGAGACAGCCTTTGCGTCCCATGAAGTGTAGTGGCTGGGGTGTGGTTCAGTGTGGAATAGTACACTTAGCATGGGCAAAGTCCTGGGGTTTAGTCCCCAGCAGGTGGGGGTGGGCGTTTGGGAGGAGATTTCAGGATCATTGAATCACTAGTAACTGAGATCTGGCCTCCAGGCTTTCCCAACAAGTCTACCAGGCCAAGTACATATGCACTGGCATCTTATGGCTTCCATTGATCTCAGGCCACCAGTAAAGTCGAGATGGTTGAGCTATGTGCATGGGAATAAGTGTTTCTTTCACTGTGTCATAGGATTGCCAAAGGCTCTTTTCTCAGCTCAGGCTTGGGCTCTGCAGCCTGCTGTCTGTAGTTCTCCACACTGCTACTCTCACCTTAGCTCAGACAAGTCTGAACCTCATCCTTATGCCTCAGACTTCCGAATGCTAGAATCACATGAGAGCTGCCACCACAGGCTTTCAGTGAGGTTGGAGGGGGATTCTGGAAAGGTGTTGTGGCCCCACAGGCCCTCCAAGTGTATAAGTTCTGCTTGCTGTGCTCATCTGCATGCCTCCTGAAGCCTAGTCCTGCCCAGTTTTCAGAGGGGACTCCTGGAAGCATGTGCCACTGAGTTTTCACAGTCTTCCATTTTCCACCTGTACCTGGGACTCAGGAACTGTGACCACCAGGGCCTTAACAGAAGGAATTTCTGGACTCTGTGTGACTGTGATACAAGGCAGTGCGAGCTGTGTCAAGAGCAAAGAGCAGTTCCTGGGGCATGCATAATGTCAGAACTCAGGATGCCACTCACTAGAAAGCTAAGTTGTGGGTAGTGGTAGCTGGCAGGAAGTGGAGTCTGAGTCATGGGGGTGGGCTGTTCCCTACATAGGTGGCTTAGATGACCAAGGGGCCCTGTGCTTACAGAAAGGATGACCAAGGGGCTGGTGAGATGGCTCAACGGGTCGACTGCTCTTCCGAAGGTGATAAGTTCAAATCCCAGCATCCACATGGTGGCTCACAACCATCCGTAACAAGATCTGGCGCCCTCTACTGGAGTGTCTGAAGACAGCTACAGTGTACTTACATATAATAAATAAAATAAATCTTTTAAAAAAAAAAAGAAAGGATGTCCAAGATGGTCTTAGACTTGGCCTAAGAGGCTTGGAGCACATTCACCTGCTGTTATTTCTCCCTCAGCAAGCATCCTGGGAGCTGTTTCCTCAGATTCCCCACTGGCACTCAGAGCTGGGAGAAATGTGAATTCCTTGTGTTGCTGCTGCTCTTCTGACCAAGCTCTTCAGGGGAAGCAGGACGTTTACCTGGGTCACTGAGCTGTGTTTGGGGAGGAATAGGAAACCAGCTGTCAGTGGGAAAGTGAGGATGGGACACCTGGCTCCTGGGGACAGAGTAGATCCTTGGTCTCGCATATTCACAGGAGGCTGACCCTTTACCACACTCTTTGGGGAGGCTTAGTCGGTTTTTGACAAGGACAGGTAGTGTCTTGGGCCTGATGAATTCCAAACTACCATGTCCTTGAACGCTGGCCCTCTCTTTAATTTGGGGCTTGGGTGTAAGACTCCCAATGTTGATAGCAGGGACTTTGTGGGAGCTGGACCCAAGTAGGGAAGGACCTTGGAGGGATGGGGCCATTAGGAGGGCTGTCCGTAAAGTAGAGTAGGGCTGGCGGAAGCTGAGAGGCAGGCTTACAGGACACTGTATGGCCAGGAATCGGCCGATCCACAGACCCCTGAGAGTTTGCGGAGGATAGGACCCAGGAGGGGATCAGTGAAATAAGGTGTGCCAGTGGTTCAGGTTGGCCCTTCTGGTAGAGGCAGAGCCACGAGGCGCTGGCAGCTGGGGCTGGCTGTTTGCTCATTTAGGTTCCTGAAAATCCAGGAGAGCTGCATGGTTCTGGGCAGATGTGAGGCTGAGTGTGAGTGTTCGCTGTGTAAACAAGTCACCCTAAGGGGAGGCAGGGTTCCAGCAGGGCTTATCTGCTATAGCTTGTAGGCTGTGTAGTGGTGGTTTTTATATTTTCCTAAGATTACAATAGGTTGTACAAGCATCAACACTAATTCCAGAACATTCTATCACCCCAGGAATAGACCCTGCCAAGCACTCATCTACTTCTTGTCTGTATATTACCTTTTGTGGCCATTACATTAGTCACTCACACCATAGTATGTGTCAGTGTTTCTTTTCTTGCCTAATAATGTTCCACTGGATAGACTATGTCTCATTGTCTGGGGATTTTGAGTAGTTTCTACCTTTTGTTGGCTTTTGTGAGTTGTGTTTCATTGAATGTTGGTGTGTGAGTCCTTTTCAGTTTTTAGATCTGCTTGTAGGAATGGGATTGTTGGACCATAGGAAAATTCTGTTAGATTATTGGTTACTATGGCTGTTGCCATAGTAACTGTCTTTATCACCATCTAGTGCCTTCTGCAGAGGCTAGAGGGCTGGCTCTCTGTGTACCATCCTGGCTTATTCAGGGAACTAGAGAGACCATACAGTGCTGGGGCATGTCCCTGAATGGCTGGGGAATCCCTAGGCTTGCCAAGGGCAAACTCAGACCCTGTGACCTTGAATGAGCAGTCAGGTTCCTCGGTCTTAGCCCACATTTGTAGTCAGTGTCCATGTCCTCAGCTTTGGCTTCTAGCACTTTGTGTGTCCACTGTTGGGGCTCAGTCCTGCCTCCTAGTTATGTGTTGAGGCTTGGCCCCAGTTCCTTAGAAGACCTCTAGTTGGCCTTGATCCTTGAGTTCTATACCTGCAGATCTGGCACAGATTAGACATTTAAGGGAATGTACATGTGTGCTGAGCATACAGGGTAGCTTAGGGGACTGTTCGGGTGCTCTGTGTCTGAGCCCCACCCCACCCCAATCTACGCTTGTGTTGTATGTAATCGTTGTTCCCTAATTCACAAGGTGGAACTATTGCCATTGTATTGGTGTGAAACTCCTGGAGATGATGTATGCTGTGGGAAGCTGAGCACATCTGCATTTGCATTCTGTGGAGGAGGGTCCTGGAATACTAAGGGTCCCTTGGATACTAAGGGAAATATTTGGAAATAGGACCTTGACTGAGAAAACATGGACCAGATGAGGCCATTTGTATGGACCCTAATTAAATATGGCTGACATTTTAAAATTTAATAAAAAATTTTTTTAATGTTTTTTTTTTTTTTTTTTTTTTCCAAGACAGGGTTTCTCTGTGTAGCCCTGGCTGTCCTGTCCTGAACTCATTCTGTAGACCAGGCTGGTCTTGAACTCAGAAATTTGCCTGCCTCTGCCTCACAAGTGCTGGGATTAAAGGCGAGCGCCACCACGCTTGGCCTTAAAGTATGTTTTTTTGAGATAAGGTTTCTCTGTGTTGTACCGGCTGTTCTAGAACTCACTCTGTAGACCAGGCTGCCTTGAATTCAGCTTCCCTAGTGCTGGTATTAGAGGTATATGCCACCACCACCCAGCTGCTGGCACTCTTTTAAGAAGTTTTGAGGACATAGTACAAGCCTTCCTTTAGGAGCCTGAGCCCTTGCTGCTGCCACCTCACTCCATACCTTCCTCCAACCTCTTGAGGAAAATTACCTATTGTCTATGCAACCACTCAGATGCCATGTGTGAGCCTGTTGCCCAGAAGAGGGAGCTGCTAGGGAGAACAGGACAGTTGTTCAGAGTTACTAAAAGATGGTTCTGAAAGATTGCCGTGAGCCTGGGTGTCATCTGACTAGAACCATGAGCTGAGGGGTAGTGACAGTGATCTAGTAGATAAGTGTGGGATGGCTCCAATTGGAAAGTCCAGCTGCCGCTCCCTCCCTCAGGGCTCCATTCCCTCCCTCATGGCCCCATTCCCTCCCTCAGGGCTCCATTCCCTCCCTCATGGCTCCATTCTCTCCCACAGGGCTCCATTCCCTCCCTCAGGGTTCCATTCCCTCCCACAGGGTCCCATTCCCTCCCACAGGGCTCCATTCCCATTGGGTTCCCTCTAGCAGGGCTCCCGCAGAGCTGCTGGCTTGGGTTGAGCACTCTCACCTAGATTGCATCCCCCACCCCCTGCCAAGCAGGATTCCATGGAGACCTGTTTGTGTCTACAGCTGGAGAAAAATGTGCACAGTATTCTCTGATGACTGATGCCTCTCACAAGTTGTCTTGGGGCTTAGCCCTGAGCTAGCTGTGGCTAGATGCACATACACACTGTGATACTTCCTTGAAGGTTGAAGACCCTGTTTCCACCTTAGAACAATCTTGCTAAGATAGGGGATGTTACCCACAACCCTGCACATAGCTCCAATAAAGTTCAGCTTCCAGGATCTGTGACTTTCCCTCTGTATGCTAATCTTAGAGTGGAAAGGACTTGCTAGAGCAGACCTCTGACTGAGGCTGAGGTAGGAGGTTGGTCAGAGTTGAAGCCTCATAGAGATATCTAGTCTCAGGAATACAGGGGTAGGCTTTGTTGAAACTGTAATTCTAGCTGCAGTGCTTGGAGATCTAGGGAGACTCCAGAGGGAAGAAGTACTTGACTCCCAGGGGTGCATAGGAGTTACAGGAACAATATTTTCAGCAGGCAGTAACAGTGCATCGTCTATATCCTGGCCATCCCGTGCCACTCACTGTGTCTGTTCCACAGGACAACTCCCATAGCCATGGTGACTGTGGGGAGGACTTCAAGCAGATGTCCTACAAAGAGGACAGAGGCCAGGTGCCCCTGGAGTCTGACTCTGTGGAGTTCAACAATGCTATCAGCTATGTGAACAAGATCAAGACCCGCTTTCTGGACCACCCTGAGATCTACAGGTCCTTCCTGGAGATCCTGCACACCTACCAGGTGAGGCCCAGCCCATCACAACATATGGGGCCTTGCCCCACCTGGGCATTGTTTGACATTAGGAGAGTGGAGTCCAGTGCCTTGAAAGCTAGCTACACTCTTTTTTTTTTGGTTTTTCGAGACAGGGTTTTTCTGTGTAGCCCTGGCTGTCCTGGAACTCACTCTGTAGACCAGGCTGGCCTTGAACTCAGAAATCCTCCTGCCTCTGCCTCCCAAGTGCTGGGATTAAAGGCGTGTGCAACCATGCCCGGCTGCTAGCTACACTCTTAATGCACACCACAGCCCAGCCAGACTCTCTCGGTAGCTTTCCTTAGCCACATCGCACCCCCAGTGTTCAGTATGGTTCTGGGTAGTCAGGAGTAGGTTGAGGTAGAAAAAGGGTGCTTGTTGAGAGGTTTGTAGGCCAGCTACTGGTGCACTAGCAGGGAGAAAGAATCCTGGGCACAGCCCCTGAGAGGTCCAGGGGTCAAAATACACAGCTCTGATTCTCATACAGGAAACTTTATGAACCACTCAACAGCTACTACTAACCCTAATAATGGTCCACATTTGACAGCACAGCTCTATTACTGTTAATGTGCTGGGGGAGCAGCTTGTGTTATGTGGACGTGGAACCTTCAGGCAGTGACATTGTACCAGCATAGCAGTATCTTCAGGAAGGGCACAGATGTGGGATACTGGTATCGTTTTGTATTCTGGCTCCTATTTGGGAATATCAGGGCTAGGGTTCTTCTTCCCTGACCCTGAGTAGGCTCCACAAACACTGAGGCCTTTTCCTCGGAGCTGAGGGTGCCATTCACAGGGTTAGTGAGCATGTTTGAGGCCTCAATTTATTCTCTAACACTATTCAGAAAACCAAAAATCAAACAACATAGCTTCCCTTCCTGAAGCAGGCAGTGAGCTACAGTGCCTGCTATCAAGTTGTGATCATGTGGCTACTCTGCTCTCTTGACCATGACATTGAGTGTAATGCAGCATATTTATACCAAAGTCCTTTCTCTTTGTAAATTTTTTTTTTTTTAAGAACAGTGTCTCAGCCTATAACTCAGCCTAGCCTACTGCTGGCTCTTCTCCTGCCAACATCTTCTGTAATGCTGAGGTTGCAGGTGTGTTCTAAACACTGTTGCTAAAGTCCAGCTGGATTCTGCACCCCTGTCCCCAGTCTCTGGACTTTCTGTTGCCTTCAGCTCTAGGTTTACCTGCCTCCCACACTTTGGCTCTCCCTAACCTCTGTCTAGTGACGCACTGGGAACCATTCTCTGCTCCTCACCTGTCCCCTGGTCCAGCAAGCATGGCTTCCCCTTTGGAAAGGCACTGGATTTTTCTCCTATGTGGTGTCCTGTTCTTCCCATTGCTCTGAAACCCATTGTACCCTCCCCATCCAGTATGGCAGGGCTCAGACTACTGAAAGCAGAACACATTTATAGTATAGGCACAAGGCTGATGTCTGCACAACTGCCCATACCTGCCTGCCCATGCTTGCCCTGGGGCCCTGCTCACCCTTTTTTCTTTTTCCACTTTCAGAAGGAACAGCTGCACACTAAGGGCCGTCCATTCCGTGGCATGTCTGAGGAGGAGGTTTTCACAGAGGTGGCCAATCTCTTCCGTGGTCAGGAGGACCTGCTGTCAGAGTTCGGACAGTTCCTGCCTGAGGCAAAGCGGTCCCTGGTGAGTGCCAAGTATCTAGGATCCTGCCCGAAAGATATGTGCAGAGCTAGAGTCCGCTGAGCCTGTCTTACATACTGTGACTACAGTATTGTGGGAGCCTGGATGTCTTTACACAGAGACAGGGAAGCCAATTTGAGGACAGTGGTCCAGGCTTACATAGGTGCCTGGGACCAGACTGCACTTGGCTCCCCATTTCCTTCCAAAGGCCCGAGGCCTGCCAGAGGTGCCTTTTCTGTGTCTTCTTTTATATGCATGTTAGTCTTTTTTGAAAAGTAGAGATGAAATTCATGAACACCACGAAATTCACCACTGTAAAGTACATAATTCTGGGCCAGGTGGTGGTAGTGGCCAACACTGGGAGGCAGAGCTAGCTGATTTCAGAGTTTGAGGCCAGCCTGATTGACATAGCCAATTTCAGAGTATGATCCGCGCCCCATCCCGTCCCGCAGGAAGAAGACACAGACCAATCGGGTTCCTCGACTTAAGTTTGTTTACTCAGTCTTATGCATGCAGTTACAGCTTAAGCGTAATAGTAAC
>LR749499.1:4082716-4134539 GCA_902729485.2 Mus minutoides | reverse complement strand
TCTCTTCTCTGGAACTATCCCCACCGGGAGCAACCAATTAAACCCTATCCTGGCCACACACAGAATGCCACGTAGCTCCTGCTCATACGCCAGGAATTCTCGGGCTTCAACTTCACATTCTCGGGCTTAGAATCATGTCACTGCCAACACAGCCTAATGCCATATAAGGAGTTATTTATGCCAGCAAAACTGATAAGGCTGAGGCAGGCAGTGCCATCTTCAAGGCGCGGCCGCTAGGCTCCCTACAAGAGTACTCAGAACTACACAACCCTGCCTTAGAAAAAATGTTACCGTTCACTGCCATGAAATGTACTTAACTATTAGAACAAGTGTCACTTTCAGTCCTTACAGGTTACATCTCCAAAAAGAAACCTTGTCTCCATCAGCACTCACCCTGCCAATATTTGACTTTCCATTCTATATTCAGTTTTTTTAGAGAGAGATGTTTGTCAGTTTTGACTGCATTTCCCCAGTGCTCATTGATTCTGTGGAGTGTCATGTTTGTGTACTGACTGGATTTTAAGATAGGTTATTTATTACTATTTGTGTGTACATGTTTTGTCTGTATAAGTTTTGTGCACCATATACATGCAGGTGCCTATGGAGACCAGAAGAGAGCGTCAAACCACTGGATCTGGAGTTTACCAGTAGTTGTAAGCTGTCATGTGGGTCCTGGGACCTGAATCCAGGCCCTCTGCAAGAGCAGCCAGTGCTCCTAACCATTGAACCACCTGTCTCTGCAGTCAAGTCCTGTCTCTACGAGTCCTTGCTATGTTCCCATGAGCTCCTTAAAATGTGTGACCTGCAGAGTCTCACCTCCATCTCCTGTCACCTTTTTCCTGTTTTGTTCATGGTTTTGATGCACAAAATTTTTAGATTGTGATTAATTTTTTCCTCACATCACTCTTAATGTTAAACTTTAGAAACTGTTGCTGAACAATTAGGTCATGAGATTTTCCTTACTTTCTTACAGTTTTAGCTCTTGAGCTGTGTTTTGTCTATGGGAATGATCCACTTGTCAGCACAGCTGTTGAGCCTGCCATGCTGCTCTGGGTCTTGACAATATAGCACCTGTGTTGCTTGTGGTGTCTGTTGCCACCTGTCGGTCTATGTGTTCTCAGGCCTGTCATTGCCATTGCAGCTTTTGCAGTGAGTTGACCAGCAGGAAGCCAGCATCTTCCACTTCCTGCTTCTTTGTCAGACTGTGCAGCTTTCCAGACCCCTGATGGTTTGTTTGCACATGGTTTTTTTGTTTGTTTTCTCTCTGAGATTGGCTCTCACTGTAGTTCGGGCTTCCTTCAACAAGTGATCTCCTGCTTGGGCTTCCTGAATGCTGGAATCATTGTCAGGGGCCACTACTTCGGGTCATTTTTTTCAATTACTATTACAGTTACTATTTGTGTGTGTGTGCAAGAGCCACAGTTGGATGGAAGTCAGAGGACAGGTTGGGAGAGTAAGTTTTGCCCTTTCACTCATATGTCTTGGAGTCATACTCAGATCCTGTCACTGTACCCCCTGAGCCATGTTGTTGACCTTGGCCTGGTTTTGGTCTTGTCAGGTGTTTTTGCCCTGCCATGTTCTAATTGTTTTGTGAGGCTTCCTTAGACTTACCCAGGCCAGTGGCCAGTTGTCTGGGACTTTGTCACCATGTCTTGGACACAGTATAAGCCATGGGTATGATGAAACCTGCAAATACCTAACTACATCAGAGAAACTTGTATCAACCAACCTAGGGCTGTGGCTTGACTGTGCCTCCTGACTGGTATCTAGGTGCCCTCTAGGGCCCAGATGATGGCAGAGTCCCAGGAGCCATGTGGCCTGCTGTGTCCTTCAACTTCAGGTAGAGCAGACTGGGCACTGCCCGTGGGCCTTGCTTCCCCCTCAGAACTGTGGCTGTCTGTCTACTTAAGTGAGATCCTGAGCTGCTGGTTGACTTCCAGGTAATGACTGTGTGCCAGCTCCTGAGACAAAAGAGGCCCCTGTCACCTCCCTGAATGTCCCTATGGGATCCATGTTCCCAGAGGTGCACAGACCTACAGGGGCCCTTGAATGTGCTTGGAGGTACAATAGGGTCTTTTGGCACTTCCACTCTGTCTTGAATCCTTGTCTGCCTGATTCTCTCTGAAGTTTAGAAGTTCTAGTGAGGTTCTCTTTGAAATCATGACTTGTCTTGGTTTCTTTGTTTTGTTTTTTAAAATGTCACTGTGACAGACCTAACAAAAGAAGGGTTCATAGAGCTCATGGTTTCCTAGGTCTCTGCTGCTGTCCTTGGCTCCCTGGATTCTGAGGCTGCTCTGAAGAGACCCTCAGGGCCACTGGGGGTGGGTGTCCGGCTGTTCCCCTCCTAGTAGACAGCAGACAATGGGCTTGAGGACCTCTCACCTTCCCTCCAGCCAGGCTCCCACCTCCTAGCTTCTAGGACCTCACAGAATATCACACCTAGCTAGACACAAAGCCATCAGTACATGATGGTACATACACTTCATCTGGATACTGTGGTACCCTATTCCTATCAAGAGAATGCTCTATCTTTGGGGACCATAATAGTATATAGGAGAGGGGTATCACCTCTGGGGTCCTAATGGCATGGCCACAGATTATCTGTTAGGATGAGTTTCCTGTCTGCTGCTACTTAAGTTGGGGTTGGTATTTGGGTTGTCAGATCTGGGTGCTACATCTGAGCAGCATTGCTCTGTCCCAGCACCTCTTGGAATTGATAGCCTGTGTCATCCTCCACTGCCCTTCCCTGAGATACCTCTGATGGGTTTGGGGGGACGACAGTAGACTTTGAAGTCCAAGGGAGTTTTGGGGTGCAGGGGTTCCCTTGTTTTCCGCAGTGGTGGACCTGGTGCTCTGAGGGCTTGCAGGCAGCACACACATCTCTGAAGTCCTGCTTCTATCCTAGCCCACAGTAAAACCAGAAAAACCAAGCAGGTTGTCTGCTGGACCAGGGTGATAGTACAAACCTTTTTAGTCCCTGTACTCTGGAGGCAAAGGCAGGTGGATATCTGTGCATTCCAGGCTACCCAAGGCTACATAATAAGACACTGTCTCAAAGTAGTGATTCTTAGATCTCAAAGAAACCTAGGACAAATGGCTAACTGAGATGCCTATTAACTGGCCACCAGTCTCAGCTGGTGAGAACTGACTGTTACAGAGTACTGGCTCCTCCCATCACTTGTCACTTTGCCCCATCCCTTAAACCTCTTCCTCCCAGGGACTGGGCTTCTACTTCCCTCCCTCAGCTTCTGATCCCAACATAAGGCAACCATTTTGGCCACCTGATCTCTTGGTCTTGTGGCTCCTGGCTGGCTCCACTCCTGGATCTTTATTGGTGATGTCCTCCCTCATGGGAGTTCAGCCTGGACCTTTCCAGGTGCCTCTGGCTGTGCACTCTCATATGTACAGTAAACCACCTTCTCAGCCATTCCTGGGAGTGGCCATGTTCTTACCAGATGGGATGAAAAGAGACTGGCATGGCTGCTGAGCATGGCCATGAGGCACAGGGCCATGAAGGGAGAGTGGGCAGTAGAGTACCTGGAGCCCAGAGGCCAAGAGGGCATTCACAGGGTGAGAAGTGCAGGAAGGAGTGGAACTCTGTCATGGGTAGTGTCAGTTACATAGGTAACTCAATGAGCCCTTTTTCCTGGGTTTTGTTGAGACATAACAATATTAACAATCACATAATAAGCAGCTCCTGTTTGAGACCAGCCTGGTCTACAGAGCAAGTTCCAGGATAGCCAGAGAAACCCCGTCTGGAACACACACACACACACACACACACGCACACCCATCTACCAGCTCCTGAACCAGCAGAACTAGCAGTCACACTATTCATGGAACTTGCAGAAGAGAGGCGGCTTCCTTCCCTGAACTTGTTTTCAGTCACTGTCATTACTGGAAGGCCACAGTGCCCCCACCCCTAACATAGCAGACTGCAAACAGCAGTCAGCGCGGTGTCAGTAGTGCTATTCTGAGCATCTAAGCAGAGGGGCTATCCATCTCATAAGCTTTGGGATTCACAGTGTAAGCCAGGGATAAACTGGCATCCTTACTAAACCTACCTGTTGAACACCAGTTGGGTCTGAGTTTTCCTGTACATTGGGCTGGTGGCCTCAGTATAGAGACTCAAATCCGCTCAAGTAGCTTGAAAATAGGTAATTTGATATGACCACAGGATGGTAAATGGGCACAGCTGTGGGCCAGGAGAGCTTGGTAGAATGAGTGGGTGTGTCTGTATGTCAATAAAACTTTGTTTTACTGAGTGGATGAATAATAAGTTTGGCTGTCATTAAAACTTCACAGAGTGAATGGTCTGCCTGCAAACCAATAAAACCTGATTTACAGAATGAATGGCTATAGCCAAGTTGGAGATAGGCCCTGGTGAGTAGTTGGTCAACCCAGCCCTGATGTGGAGTTTGTCTAGGTGATGAACATTGAACAGTAGAGTGAGGACTGTGAGCAGGGCCCATGCCAGTCTGCTGGGCTACCTGTCCCCACCTGCCTCCTCAGAATTGAGTGTTTGAACTGACAAAAAGGAGCCCAGTGAAGAATCCCCTAGAACACTACATTACTTACTTGGGGTCCTGGGACAGTTTCAAATCTTTGACTAATTGAGGTGTTATTTTATTTTATTTTTTGAGACAGGGTCTTTCTATGTAGCTTAGACTGGTTCAAACTGGTGCTTCTCTTGCTTTAGCCTTCTGAGGGCTGAGATGATATCTGTGTGCCACCATGCCTGGCTGTTAGATTTAGGGGATCTGTCTTACCCATCCTTTAGTATTGTAGAAATGTTTTCCCTCATAGAGTATCTCTCCTCCAGAGATGGCCTCTGAGAAGGTCTCCTTAGAGCATTGCTGTGAGGTGCCTCCATCACTTTTTCAGAGTGAAACAGTAGCAAGTGGCTTCCTGTTGATTCTGCCCTTTGGGTCTTTCTTCTTTCTCTCTCTCTCTCTCTCTCTTTCTTTCTTTCTTTCTTTCTTTCTTTCTTTCTTTCTTTCTTTCTTTCTTTCTTTCTTTCTTTCTTTCTTTCTTATCTTTGTTTTCTTTTTATTCTGTGCATTGCACATACATGCCACAACAGCAGCACAGAGCCATCCAGTATACCATTGTGCTGACACCAGTTTGTTCTGTCTGGGTACACCGTGACTTAATTTTGCCCACAGTCAGAACCAAGAGCACATCCTTCACATGGTATTTGCCTGTCTAGGTCTCATGGTGATGTGGAGTGGGGGGCACTGGGTACTGATATCCATTCAGGGTGTTAAGAGAGTCTCTGACTAGCCGGGCGTGGTGGCACGTCGTGCCTTTAATCCCAGCACTTGGGAGGCAGAGGCAGGTGGATTTCTGAGTTCAAGGCCAGCCTGGTCTACAGAGTGAGTTCCAGGACAGCCAGGGCTACACAGAGAAACCCTGTCTTGAAAAACCAAAAAAAAAAAAAAAAAGTCTCTTGACTTTCCTAGCTTTTGGAAGTAGCATATCTGCACCGTGTGTCGGTTTAACCTCGCTCCAGCCACCCCTCCTTGCAATACACCACAGAGCAAGGGCACGCCCAAGATGTGTTCTGTCATTCGTGACAAAAAATTTCAAAACCTTCCTTGAAGGCCCTCATCAGTGACCTGGATGACATCAGCTGCTAGGCTGTGTACTGCTACCTACCCCTACCTAGAATGCTTTTTATCTGCAGACACCCAATTACCAAGACACACTTAGTTGTCTCATTCCTGAGCCTGACTCTACCCTTGAGGCCACAGGGGGGCCTCCTCAAAGCTGTGTGCAGTATTCGCCAATGATGTGTGCACTTGCTGTCTCTCCCAGAAAATAATACCCTCTTCAGTCTGATCTCACTTCAGAGACCCTGGCCTATGGCATACAATGCCTTTTAGGGCTATAGGCCAAGCTAGAATGTAGTGCCTATTACAGATGGCCATCTGCTTTTCTCCGTCTGTCTATAGGGTTTCTATTGCTACGATGGAACACCATGTCAAAAGGCAAGTTGGGGAGAAAGGGCTTATTCTTACATATTGCTGCTGCTTATTCAAGGAAATCAGGACAGGATCTCCAAACAAGGCAGGAAACTGGAGGCAGAAGCTGATGCGGAGGCTCTGTAGGAGTGCTGCTTATTGGCTTGTGCCCCATGTCGTGCTCAGCCTGCTTTCTCATAGAACCCAGGACCACCAGTCCAGCAATGGCACCACCTGCAATGGGCTGCGCTCTTCCCCAATCAACCACTAATTAAGAAAATGCCTTACAGCTGGGCGTGGTGGCACACGCCTTTAACCCCAGCACTCAGGAGGCAGAAGCAGGTGAATTTCCGAGTTCAAGGCCAGCCTGGTCTACAGAGTGAGTTCCAGGACAGCCAAGGCTACACAGAGAAACCCTGTCTCGAAAAACAAAACAACAACAACCCCCCCCCCCAAACCAACAACAACAAAATGCCTTACAGCTGTATCTCATAGAGGCATTTTTTCAACTGAGGCTCCTTCCTCCAATGACTCTAGCTTGTGTCAAGTTGACATACAGCCAGCCAGCCAGTACACCTCTGACCACCTCCTGTGTTTGTGTCTTTAGTTTACAGGCAATGGGTCGTGCGAGATGAACAGTGGGCAGAAGAATGATGAGAAGAATCTGGAACACAACAAGAAACGCTCTCGGCCTTCACTGCTGCGCCCTGTGTCTGCGCCAGCCAAGGTAATTGTCCATGTGTGGGTTCTCACTGCACATGGCAGAAGTGGTGTGGAGGCCCAAGCAGCAGGGGAGCCTGAGGCCAGAGCCTAGGCTGGTAGGAAAGCACCGTCTACTGCTGACCTGGCCATCACTCGCCTGCTTGCTCTCCTCACTCAGCTTGATAAGAGGAGAGGAGGAAGGGGGAATTGGAAGGATGGGTGTGGTGCACTGCTCATTCTCCTTTTCACTGTCGTGACTCTTTCGTAGGTGGGGCTGCAGTTGAAATGTGCAGTTGTGTGGTTTGGTTACTGCACAGCTGAGGAGTGAAGGTGGCTGGCAACAGTTCCTGTCCTGCTCATCACCCATGATGGTGGATTTCTAGACCTGTCACTCTGTTTTCTAGTTGACTTTCTACAGTAATAAAATGATTTGGCATTTCTGTTTATTTAGTTATGTGCAGCAGTGTCGACCTCAAGTCACAATTCATTACTTTACTGGTATCTTGACACCCAAACTGTCCTGGGCTGCCCTTGAATCTCCTACCATGTCATCCTTTTCATCTTTACCTCACTCCTTGGGGCAGTATGCTTCATACCATGAACCTGGGTCAATGCAGGTCCAAGCCTGGTGTATTCATATGTGTGTGTGTGATGTGTATGTATGAATGTGGCATGTCTCAGAGATTAGAGAACAACTTCAGGGCTCATTTGGGCATTGACATGGTATATATATATATATATATATATATATATATATATATATATATATATATATATATACATTTTTTTTTTTTTCTTCGAGACAGTGTTTCTCTGTGTAGCCCTGGATGTCCTGGAACTCACATTGTAGACCAGGCTGGCTCTGAACTCAGAAATCTGCCTGCCTCTGTCCCCCAAGTGCTGAGATTAAAGGCGTGCGCCACCACTGCCCAGCAACATGGTTCTTTACACTTACTCATTCCCCTGCCTCTTAAGTCCAGAGACAGTGTCTGCACGTAGCTTTATACCTCGCTTCCTCAGGATGCTCCTGATGCTGCTCCTGCCCCCTGTCCCACCCACCCCCTGCCCCCTCCAGTCATCCTCTGGCCCACAGGATAGATATAGTAACTGGTTTCTGTGTCCCTGAGTCCAGGATAAGGGCTGGGGAATGGCTCACTGGCACAGTGCTATCTGAAGTCCCCGAGTCCAGCCTCAGCACCTGAGGCAACCCATCATCACTAACCTGTACTGAGCATGCCCCTGGCCCGGGTTTCCCCAGAGCACACACATCGCTCCCAGGGTGTTTCCTCTGTGCTTGCACAGCTTTTCTCCACTCAATGTCAACCTACCCCAGACAAGGGCCTGGTTTACTGAGTCCCAGTTAATTTCTTCTGAGCATGCATGAAGCCCTGGCTTTCATTTTTCCTAGTCCATGTCTACTGAGCATGCGCAAGTTTGTATTTCACAGAGTTGTGGAATGCTTGATGCTCTTGTTTCTCCCAGTATCTTCTAAGTATGTCCGAAGTCCTGGGTTCCATTTTTCCAGTCATTATCTTTCAGTTTGTGCGTGGTCTTTAGGTTCCACATCTATGGAGCATTAACCACACCTTAGTTCCATTTCCCCTTTAAGCACCTACTCAGCCCTTGTGAGGCCTGAGCTCTAATTCTCCAGAGCCTATCGCACAGACCCCGGGGTTGTTTCCCAAGCAGCTGTCAAATCATGTGGAGGCCGCAAGTCTTCCCTGGCTCTTGTGGAGCTTGGACCATTACTGCATATGCCCATAGTCCCGATCTCGTTCTCCATAGCCTTCCAATAGTCCTCAGCACCAGGTTCGATCTGTAGATCAGATAGGGTGCTGCTGTGGGCTTTGCCTTTCCTCAGGTCCTAAGTTAGGGGCCCCATCTCACACAAGGCCAAGGAGGGAGCAGCAAGCCCCTGATGCTGGGCAGCCAGATATACCTAGGGTGCCCAAGACGGGGTCCTGCCGACCCCGGGGTCCATGCATCCTTGCTCCTTGTGCTGGGGACACCATTAAGCCAAGGGTTTCTCTCCGCAGAAGAAGATGAAGCTCCGAGGCACCAAAGACCTGTCCATCGCTGCCGTGGGGAAGTACGGCACACTGCAGGAATTCTCCTTCTTTGACAAGGTGAGCGAGGCCCTCTAAGGCCCTCTCCGTCTGGACACAGCTGCTTCCTGCCAAGTCCTTGTGTGGGGCCCCGGAAGCAGGGCCACTGTGGTGCGTGGGAGAGAGCTGCGTAGACAGCAGAGCCAGCCCAGACAGTTCAGGGTCATGCACATATTCCCCCCCACAGACACATCTATGAGGCTTCTGCCTGGTGCACACATCTTTTGCAGCCGTGTCTCTAGTGTCCATATCTCTTTACTCTCACAGGTGCGCAGGGTGCTGAAGAGCCAGGAGGTGTATGAGAACTTTCTGCGCTGCATTGCGCTCTTCAATCAGGAGCTGGTGTCCGGGTCTGAGTTGCTGCAGCTTGTCAGTCCATTCCTGGGGTAAGTGGCTCCCGACTCCTAACTCCTGGGCTTTCTCCTATCCCAGCCAGACCCAGGGCAAGTGAGTTGTAAAGTTTGTTCATGTAATTTGTTGTTTTAAACATTAGTTGATTTCCTATGAGTGCACAGGTACAGACCAGAGGACAAGTTCTTGGATGGATGTAGGCTTAGATTATTCAAAACCTACTTTAATAAGGGTTAATAAGGGTTCTTAAATGCTTCAGCCTCCCTTTTAGCCCACCACCCACCAGAGGTAGTAGAAAGGAAAGGTTAATAGGAAATGGGAGTTGCAGACCTGTTTAGAAATAGTTCTTTGGGGCTATTCAGCAGTCACCACTCACAAATCAGCAACAGCAGTCAGTTTGATCCAGAAGAAACCGCAAAGCTCCGCCAAAATGAGCAACTCAAAGCCAGGTGAGCAGCAGAAGACTAGCCAGGCAGACCAGTGCCAGAGCCTCCCACTACTGCCTGTGGGGTCATATGTATATTCTTTCTAAACATCACATGTCCTCTCACATGTCTGCTTCAGCAAAACATCATATGACATAACTGAGTTTCCAAAGATAACAGAAATTTCCACTTCAGGTGGATTCTTTCCCATCATGTGGGTCTCAGGAAGCTAACTCAGGTTATCAAAGTTGGCAGTAAGCACCTTTACCCTCTGAGCCATCTTGCCCACCTGTGGTTTTCTTTATTAAAGTTGTTCCCCAGTTATTGTTGATAGGCTCACATTTGTAAAAGAATGTGAGAGAGCATGGCCCTAGTGCTAGGAGGTGACAGGAGCCAACCCTCCCCAGGTCCAGAGTGACCCTGTACACTGTGTGTGGGCAGCACCCTTGACTTCCTGTGGCTCAGATTATGGCTCTTGATTTTATGACAGTGTGGGAGCTATAACTATTGAGTAGACATTTTACCTGCAATTTGCAAGTTGTAGACGTTGATATTTGGGAACTGGTGATGCCACCTTTTGGCAGGGTGCTGTAAGAGAAAGCAGCCTGAGTGTGTGCTGTGTTGAACTGCACATTCCTATTAATGATATTGTCTCTTTTTGTGTTTTTCATGTTTTTACATGTATGTATACTATGTTGAGCATATCCCCTCCTGCAGTGGACAGTCTGCTGACTTGCATGTCACATGTGCCTTTCTTGCACACATGGGATACAAACAGAAGGTATTATGTAAAAGAATTAACAGAAATTGAGGTGGCATTGGATGTCAGTTGCTGAAAGTGTCCCATTAACATGCATCCTATTTCATCCTGACTTCTGAGAATGAACCCACAAGGCCTGTGTGGGGGAGAGGCTACTGTTCATGAAGGAGGGAAGCTTCACCCAGGAAGCTAGCTCTGGTGGACACAGCTGTTCTCCATTCTGTCTTCTAGAGCAGCCATGGACTGAAGCAAGCAAATCAGGCAGGACTGTGTGCCAACAAAGCTTTATTTACAGAAACAGTCTATGACTGCCGTGTGTGGTATCAAGGGCCTGGATCAAGGGCAATCAAAGGCAATGGCCAGTCCTGGGCTTCTGACTTTGGAGTCTAGTTTCATCCTCCTTAGGCTGTAGCAGCCATTGGAGTCACCAGAAACAGTACAAGGAAGATCAACATAGCCTACCCCAGGACTCCAGCATAGGACCCGGGGAACTTCATGATGCCTGTGGCCTTCTGAGGGATAGCGAGGAGCAGGGGTGCTCTGCCCAGGCCTGGGAACAGCCAGTGACTAGAAGGGGTTAATGTCCAAGGCTTGAGGGTTTGGGATTAGGGTCAAGGCTGGTGTCTGTCTGTGTTTTGAATAACTTAAAGGAGGTCATGTCTAGCCTAGAACTAGACTCATTTCTAGACTGTGGCTTAGGCACAAATTGGCTATAAACACTTGTTGCTGACTGGCTGGTCACAGGGCCATTGGGACACTTGAGTGTGTGTTTGTTTCTTTTGAGACAGGGTCTCATAGCTCTGGCTATGCTAGAACATGCTCTGTAGACCAGGCTAGCCTAAAACTTACCAAGATCTATCCAGATCTGCCTCTTGAGTTCTGGGTTGAAAAACGTGCCACTCTACCCTCTTTGTTTCTTTCTCTTTTCTTTTCTTTTTCTTTAGTTGATTAATTAATTTTTAATTCATGTGCATTGGTATTTTGCCTGCATGTATGTCTGTGTGAGTGTGCCAGATTCCCTGGAATTGGAGTTACAGACAGTTGTGAGCCAACATGTGGATGCTAGGAATTGAACCCTGGTCCTCTGGAAAAGAAACCAGTGCTCTTAACCACTGAGCCATCACTCTAGCCCCCTCTTACTTTTTTTAAGTTGGGAACAGAAAATCAAAGCAGTGAGACCCACAGAGGTTATTCCCAGTGTGCTTTGCTGCTGTGGTCTAATGTAGCTGGCAAGGTCTATAGCTATAAGACTTTGATTAGTATTGGTGGGAGAGAAACCTCCTCTTTCCTAACATTGAGTTCTGATTCAGGCCATCCTTGAAGTTCCATACCTTCAAGGCTATTGTCATGACTGTAGAACATTCTCAAAAGGCCCAGTGTCCACTTAAAGTTTCTGTCTGTCTTTGAAGGAAATTTCCAGAACTCTTTGCACAGTTCAAGTCCTTCCTGGGAGTAAAAGAGCTGTCCTTTGCACCACCTATGAGTGACCGGTCTGGAGATGGCATAAGCAGAGAAATTGACTATGCGTCTTGTAAGCGAATAGGATCCAGCTATCGGGCACTTCCCAAGACCTACCAGCAGCCCAAGTGCAGCGGAAGGACTGCCATTTGCAAGGAGGTAGCACCTTTGGGGTACAGGTCAGCCCTCTATGGCACACATGGGTCCAGACTTCCTGATGACATTTGATACCTGAGGGGTGCCAGCAGAGGCCGCCTGAGCTTCATGCCCTGTTGGATGGCAGTACTTGCAGCTCACACTGGAGTGGAAACTTGGTCAACTTTATCACTGCTCAGTTCTGCCCTGTTCCCAAGTGTACTTAGTGACACCCTGTCCTCTGGTCCAGGTCCTGAATGATACATGGGTCTCCTTTCCATCCTGGTCTGAAGACTCCACCTTTGTTAGCTCCAAGAAGACGCCCTACGAGGAGCAACTGCATCGCTGTGAGGATGAGAGATTTGAAGTAGGTGAAACACTTCTGGCTGCCTATCCTGCTGTCCTCTGTCCTCCCAGCCCAGCACCTTCCTGTACAGCCTAGTCCTGTAGTCTCTTTCCCCTGCCACCAAAGAGTGCCTGTGCTGTGGAGCAGCTTTCCCTGGCTGCCAGCTCTGCAGCTCCTGAGCTGCAGCACAGCATTTAGCTCTCCCTTTCAGCTAAAGACAGTGGGTTAGTTAACTTTAAGTTAGCTTTATGTTTTTGTTTTGTTCAAGACAGGGCTTCTTTGTGTGGTTCTCACTGTTCTGGAATTCACTCTGTAGACCAGGCTGGCTTTGAACTTGAGAGATTCTGATCCTAAGTGCTGGGATTAAAGATGTGTACTGCCATTGCCTGGCTAAGTTAGCATCATTTCTTATTGAAGTATAATTGAGTTCTTCAGACCTAACCAAGTGTTCCTCCTGGGGACAGACAGACAAAGGCCCAGTCCACTTCATTTCATCCTGACTCCCCTTTTACAAGCTTATATCTGCATGTCTTTTTGTTTTTAAGATTTATTTTCATTTTATGTGTGTGTGTGTTTGCTTCCATATCTGTCTGGTGCCTACAGAGGCCAGTAAAGGGCATTGGATCCCTTGGAACTGGAGTTAGGAACAGTTATGAGCCACCATGTGGGTACTAGGAATTAAATCCCAGTCCTCTGGAAGGACAGCAGAACTCTTACCCCATGAGCCAGCTCTGAAGCCCTTGTTTTTCTTTTTGAAATGTCTCTTTTTGTCCCAGGCTAGTGTGGAGCTTGTGACCCTCCTGCCTTAGCCTTTCAAATGCTAGGATGACTGACAAGTGTATGCCCTCCACCCGTTTCCTCTCTTTGTGTGTTTCCAACTTCTGCTGGGACAAGACCCATGGACAAGACAGTTTATATGAACCAGAGTCTAGCAGTCTCTGGGAAGTGCAATTCCAAGGTGACATACTTGGCAAAGCCTGCTTATGGTACCCCATGGTGGTTGGGACATAAAGAAGGCTGGATCTTAAACATTGCCACCCACCTGTGAGGACAGTCTATGGCTGGAGCACCAGGCCCTGTGTTATGCTTGAGGCAAGGTTGTCTTAGGATGCAATCTTCCTGCTCCCATTAATAGTGTGACACCCACTGCTAAACTTCAGTGTGGCAGTGTGGCAGGTGACCAGACTGAGAGAGGGAGGGAGGGAGAGAGAGAGAGAGTGTGTTTGTATCAAGCGCCCTCCAGTGGTGTTATGCGCCACTGCTGTAACTGGAACACTGCCCCTCCCACACAGGTGTGCTCTGGTAGACAACCACACTTACTGGCTCCATTGACAGCTCCTAACCACCCACCAGTCCCCAGTTCTGATCATGCCTGCCTCCTCCCTGCAGTTGGATGTTGTCCTGGAGACCAACCTGGCCACCATCCGAGTGCTGGAGAGTGTGCAGAAGAAGTTGTCACGGATGGCTCCTGAGGACCAGGAGAAGCTCCGCCTGGATGACTGCCTGGGCGGCACATCGGAGGTGATTCAACGCCGTGCCATACACCGCATCTATGGAGATAAGGCCCCAGAGGTCATTGAGAGCTTGAAGAGGAACCCTGCCACCGCGGTGCCTGTCGTTCTGAAAAGGTATCCCCCTCTTCTTCTTCCGTCCCTGATTCAGGAGAGCTACCAGGGTTCCTAACCAATGGAGTCACTTGACTGTCTCTTCAGGTCAGCCTCCAGCTGACCTAGTCCTGAACAGAGTCTTAATAACCAGGCTCCTGGACATCTCTGGGTTGAACAAGCAGTCTCACCTTTTGCTTACATAAAATCTACACACATGTGCCTGTCCATGGCCTCTTGGTGATTTATAGCACCTGTGGCAGTACATGTGCTTCTGTGTCCCATGGAGATGTACCCTTCTCTTCAGTGTCCCACTTAGGTCTGGTTGAGACCTGGGATGCAAAGTGTGGATTATGACCAAAACACAAGGATCCCTAGCCCACTGTCTATTGACATGCCATGAAGCCCTGTGCTAGCCCGCAGATTTGAGCTGTGATGCTCAGTGGGGTTAGTGACAGAGCTGTGTGGCCTGCTAGGTGTCTGGGAGGAGGTGGAGAACTAAAACCAGCCACTGCTGGAGAGCTGGCTAGCATTTAGGAGCACTGCTGCTCTTCCAGAGGACCCTGTCCAGTTCCTAGCACCCACATGGTAGCTCACAGCTGTCTGTAACCACAGGGTCACCATATGCATGTGGTATACATACCCACACATGCACATGAAATAATAAATAAACATTTTTTTAAGTAGCCATGTTGTCTATGTAGGACCACTTCCCCTTTCTTCCCCCTCTCTGTGTGGGAGGTGTTTGCTTTGTTTTCTTTTGTTTATTTTGGTGATGGGGTCTTATGTAGCCCAGACTGGCATTGGACTTACCATGTGCCCAAGGAGCCTTCTGACTCCAGTTCCTCAAGTGCTGGGATGACATTCTTGCACCACCATGCCAGGCTCTTTTTTTTTGTTTGTTTGTTTTGAGATGAGGCTTTCTTACTGTAACCCAGGCCAGCTAGAACTGGACATCCTTCTGCCTAAGACTCTCTCATGCTGGCTTGCTCGGTCTAAGACTCTCTCATGCTGGCTTGCTCGGTGCCATGCAGACCAAATGTGTAATTGCTATGAGGAAGCTGGGCCCTTCTCCAGGGGTAACCCTGTAGGTCACAGTAGGGTCTAGCTATTAGGCACTGAGCCCCTCTCCCTACAGGCTGAAGGCCAAGGAGGAGGAGTGGCGGGAGGCCCAGCAGGGCTTTAATAAGATCTGGCGTGAGCAGTACGAGAAGGCATACCTCAAGTCCCTGGACCACCAGGCTGTGAACTTCAAGCAGAATGACACCAAGGCACTGCGCTCTAAGAGCCTGCTCAACGAGATCGAAAGTGTCTATGATGAGGTGAGGCGTGAACCTATGCCATGCTGGCCTAGTCCTGTGTCTATGACGAGGTGAGGCGTGCTGGGCATCACACCTGGACCCACGCCATGCTGCCTAGTCATGTGTCTATGACGAGGTGAGGCGTGCTGGGCATCACACGTGGACCTACGCCATGCTGCCTAGTCAGGGGGAAACTGAGGGAGGAAAGGCTGCTGCTTGCTAGATGTTTCCTGGGCTTTCTCTGCTGTATGTAAGTCATTCAGAGGTCAGAGGTGTATTACCTGTTAGAGCTAGAGATGCAGATAGGTGTCTGTGAGCTACTGGAAATCCAGCTCAGGTCTTCTGCAGGAACAGCAAGCACCTTTAACTGCTGAGCCATCTTTGCAGTCCCCATGGCCTGACCTTAGAAGGCAGAAGTGGTAGTGTGGGGTAGAACACTTGCCTAATTTGAGGCCTGGGTTAAAAGTTGAGGTAACCACATGGGGAAAAAAGATTTTTGAGGTATCCATATATTATTAAATCAGTCTCTATGCCTATGACAAGCATGTGAGAGAAATGGTTCAAAAGAGGAAAGCTAGTGTTGGCTCATGAGTTTAGAAATTTCAGCCCATAGCTGCTTAGCTCCTCCATTGCTTAGGCTCTAGCAAGATGGGAACATGATGGTGAAGGGAGATCTCAGGACAGGCACAGGAAGCCTGCCCAGCTTCCCAATAATACCTGTTAGGTAGCTACTCTTGTGTCACCTGTCCATGAGCCCTCTCAGTGTGATTGGCTTTACCAAGGAGGAGTAAGCCCTTTGGATACTTTGTATCCAGATTCTAATTTACTCTTGTGCTGTGATAAGCTCCATGACCAAAGGCAACATGGGGAGGAAAGGGTTGATTTAGCCCTCAGGTTCATCTTCAGAGCTGTCAGGGCAGGAACTTGAGGCAGGAGCTAAGAAATGCCCCATGAGCCAACCTGATGCAGGCAGTTCCTCCATGACTCCTCTTTCCAAATGGCCCAGCTGACAAAGCACTGTGGCCTGAACAAAACAAGGGTCTTGGAAGGCCAGAGGAGTCCCAGGCTGTGTCGAGGCACTGTAGTAGCTAGGTCATTGGGCCCACTCTGGCCATGGGTCTCTAAAGTACTGAGTTGAGCTTCCTGGCCTTCAGTTAGGAGGTGTGATCTACAAACTGACAAACTGGATCCTGCCAGAGATGGTGTTTGAGGGACCCCCAGAAGCTCACCATGCACTGACCACAGAGAGCTGAGAAGATACTCAGCCCTATCTAAAGAGACAGTGTCTGGAGTTGGTGCTGCCACCGACTGAGGGCCTAAGTGCAAAGACAGCTCCTTGGGTTGAGGGAGGATCAAGTAGTGGTCACCTTTTGAGTTTGAGAATGCCATTATCCACATCAACATTAAGGGGTGGGTGGTGTATGGGAAAGAGGTTCACCTGGACATGCTCAGAGGCCTTGTACACAGCAGAAAGGAGCCCAGCCCAAGAGACGACTGCAGACAATAGGCTGAGGGCTAAGGTCTCTAAGAGCCTGGGGAAATCTCCCCCACCCCTCCTCTCTGGTTGGTTAAGGAGCTGGGCAGGTGGAAGCTGTTTTAATGGACTGGGGGAGGCACTAAGCCCTGTGGAGTAGTGGAACTGAGTGAGTGACAGATGGCTGAAGGCTCCGGACCACTCTGAACTCTGAGCCTCACCTTATGGAGACCTTACTCCTTTCCTTACAGTCCTCTAGTGCTAACATCCAACTGCAGTGAGAGGGCCTTGGTTTGCCCAGTTGAGAGCTGTAGACTGGCTGGGAGCTGGACCCTACCAGGGGTAGCTGTGACCCTGTGAGATGAGAGAAAGGTTGGATAAATAACCCCACTCCTTCAGTGTGTGCCAAGGTCACTCATCCTTTCTAAGGAGGCTGGAGGTTATGCTGGAAGTGGGGCTTGGGTGATTGGCAGGCCATGCCCACTGACTGCCACCCTTTGCAGCACCAGGAGCAGCACTCAGAGGGCCGCAGTGCACCTTCCAGTGAGCCGCACCTTATCTTCGTGTACGAGGACCGACAGATCCTAGAGGACGCAGCAGCGCTCATCAGCTACTATGTTAAGCGGCAGCCAGCCATTCAGAAAGAGGACCAGGGCACTATCCGCCAGCTGCTTCACCGTTTCCTGCCCAGCCTGTTCTTCTCGCAGCAGTGCCCTGGCACCTCCGATGACTCTGCCGATGAGCGCGACCGGGACAGCGCCGAGCCTGAGCGCCGCCGGCCCACAGATGAGAAGCCCCCTGCAGATGCATCTCCAGAACCGCCCAAGGTCCTGGACGATGTGTACAGTCTGTTCTTTGCCAACAACAACTGGTACTTCTTCCTGCGGCTACATCAGACGCTGTGCGCTCGCCTGCTGAAGATCTACCGGCAGGCGCAGAAGCAGCTGCTGGAGCATCGGAGAGAGCAGGAGAGGGAGCAGCTGCTGTGCGAGGGCCGCCGTGAGAAGGCTGCAGACCCCGCCATGGAGCTGCGACTCAAGCAGCCTAGTGAGTGCCCGGGCTGAGGCTCTGGGCTAGCCTCTGTCCCTTTAGGCAACCTTAATGGAGGGTGGTGGTGGACCAGGGATAGGGACTCCTTAGCAAGTCCTTCTTAGGGAGTCCGGGCTGCTGCTTTCAGCAAGAGATTCGAGTGACCACCCTCCTTCCCCAGGTGAAGTGGAGCTGGAGGAGTACTACCCGGCCTTCCTGGACATGGTGCGGAGCCTGCTAGAGGGGAGCATCGACCCCACGCAGTATGAGGACACTCTCCGTGAGATGTTCACCATCCATGCCTACATTGGCTTCACTATGGACAAGCTAGTGCAGAACATTGCCCGCCAGGTGAGGCTGGTCAGGGGAGGGCAGGATCAGGGGAGTTCTCTTGTCACCTTGGAAACTGGTCCTTTCAACACAGGGTCCACATCCACACAGCAAGTCTATTCTTTTGTTTCAGTGAGGTGAAATTCACACAACAGAATTAACCCCTTAAAGTGCATCCATAGTTCATAGCATTTAGCACTGTAACCATCTCTAAGTCCATCCCTATACCCCACCTGTTCCAACATGCAAAACGAGAGTCCTGGCACAAGCCCAGTCAGTCATAGGAAGTGCTTTAGAAAGCTGTTACCAGGCTGGGAGGTGGTGGCACATGGGAGGCAGAGGTAGGTGGATTTTTGAGTTCGAGGCCAGCCTGGTCCACAGAGTGAGTTCCAGGACAGCCAGGGCTATACAGGGAAACCCTGTCTCAAAAAGACCAAAAGAAAAAAAAAAAAAAAAAAAAAAAGAAAGCTGTTACCTCCCAGGGCTTAAACGACCTTTTTATTACGTATACTTATCCATTTAAGTGTGCATGGACATGACAGCCGTGCAGTCAGGATGCCTGCAGGACGGGGCCTTTCTGCTTCCCCTGTGTGGGTCTAGGGACAGAGCTCTCAGCTTAGACTGTCAGGCTTGCCTGCAAGTGCCTTTTTCTGCTGAACCATCTCACTCCCAAGAACTTATTTGTCTTAACTTTATGGTGCTGGGCATGGAGACCAGGGCCTTGAGTGTGCTAGGCAAGTCCTCTCTACTGCCCCAAGTCCTGGCCCTAAGGACTTCTGATGTAAAGTACATTAGACAGAAAGTGCTCAGGCCTCCAGGGGCCACTCAGGGCGTTTTTATGAGCAAACCTTCCTCACCCTGATTCTGCAAAGAGGTTTCAAGCTGTGTGGAAGTAGCTGCATGCTGGCAATGACTGCTCTTTATCCCTGCATCTGCTGGATCACATCTGCAATGGGCTCTGACCTGCTATGGGGCAGTGGCGCCTCCTAGTGGTCGGTGAGGTAACACCCTGTTTGCTCTCATGTTGCATTTCCCACAGTGGCTCATGGTCTGACCTCTTGTGACCACTGTGGGATGTTTGGATGTCCTGTCCTTGTGGGGAGCCAGAGAGCCTGACTTGCACCATGTTGCTTTCCAGCCCACCCTGCCCAGCACATCACAGCCAGCAGTTGACATGGTTTTCCTCAATACTTCTCTTTAAGCACCTCAGCTTTATATGTATGATCCAGGAGTGAGTCTGTGCCTTCCTGCTCCTGCCCACAGCAGTGGCTGCTACAGCTGGGTGATGGGGAAGTAGAGCTTCTGGGCTGCACACACAACGTCAGGACAGCCAGGGAGGGGGCAGCGGGGGACAGTAGAGGGCCATAGTCCCTGGGACAGAAGCCTCATTGTTGGCATTAGGTGATTGGATCAGACCAGGTCTTTTGGCTAAGCTTCTACAGTAACCTCTCAAGGTTGAGGAGAAAGCTCACTGGATAGGAGTGTTTGCTGTGTTCAGTCATGAAGACCTAAATTCACATCCCCAGCACCCTGTAGGGAGTTGGGCACAGCAACATGCTCCTTGTCTGAGGGTTACTATTACTGCAGTGAAACACCATGGCCAAAGCAAGGTGATGAGGAAAAGGTTTATTTCAGCTTAGAGTTCCATATAACAGTTGATCATTGAAAGCAATGAGGGTGGGAACTCAAGCAGCACAAGAACCTGGAGGCAGGAGCTAAAGCAGAACCACTAGGGTGCTGCTCACTGGCAGCCCTTACCAGGACCACAATCTAAGGGTGGCGCCCCACAATGGGCTGGGCCTTCCCTCATCAATAAATAATTAAGAAAATGTCCTATAGACTTCCCTACAGCCAGATCTTATGGAGGCTTTTTTTTCCGATTGGTATTCCCTCCTCTTAGATGACTTTTGCTGTGTAAATTAAAACTGAACACACTCATGTACCCCACACTATGGAGGATAGAGACAGGAGGATGTTTGGGGCTTGCTGAACATAAAGATGACCCTAGGTCCAGTAGGGGACTCCGTCCCCAGTCTCCATCTCAAGGATATAAAGAGACAGATGGAACAGGATACCCATTGTTCTCTGGCTTCCTTTGGTGAACACCCCACCCCCACCCCACACACACACACACACACACACACACACACACACACACCCTTGTCCTTACCCTGTCACAGACAGTAGAAACTATTTTAAAAAGATAGAACAAACTAACTTGAGTAAGTAGGATGGGCCCCTCTGTAGCTGTTCCAGACCCTTCTGTAGCCCCTAGTCAGGTCCTCACCAAGGGCTGGCACTGGGGCTAGCTTGTCTGCTTTAAGGCTAAGCTCTGGGCCTGGCCTCTTAGATCCCCATTCCTGTTTCCTATGTCCTCCTCAATGTCTTCATGCAGAGATGATGGGAGGAGAAGGTCTGTGCACACTCTTGAGGTGTGTGGTTGCCCAATAGTACCTCAGGCCTCCCAGCTCATTGTGTCTGTCTTCATAAAAATGGGTGAAAGAATTGTCCTCAGACATCTGGAAGGAAGTTTTATGTGAGGTCAGTGCTCTCAAAGGGCACATTTGTCTCTTCTCTACACTTCTTATACCTAGGCATGTGTGCTGGTCTTGTCTAGTTTGGTTTAGTCTGCTCTGGTCTGGCTTGGTCTGCCTATTAGAAAAAAAAAAAGAAAAAAAGAAAAAGGAAAAAAAAAAGAAAAAGGAAAAAAAAAAAGAAAAAAGAAAAGACTGTTACTGGTACACTTCATTTCCCCCCTAATCCCCCAGTCACAGACTTGTGTCTTGTGTGGGGTTGTATAAGCATCTTCAGGGGTGGCAGCTGTGGCCTTGTTCTCTCTCTCTGCCAGCTGCACCATCTGGTGAGTGACGACGTATGTCTGAAGGTGGTAGAGTTGTACCTGAATGAGCAGCAGCGAGGCGCAGCGGGAGGAAACCTGTCCTCCAGATGTGTCCGTGCTGCACGGGAGACTAGCTATCAGTGGAAGGCGGAGCGCTGCATGGCAGATGAGAACTGCTTCAAGGTGAGACATTGTAGGGTGGCCTAGGGCTGAAGGCCAAGGCCACTGGGAGAGGGCTGAAGGCTGAGCAGGATGACAGGGTCACTGTTAGTACACTTGTGAGTGGCTGTAGAACCTGCCAGGTCCCTCTGTCTTGCATGGCAGTGCCAGGGCTTTGAAGGGTATGGGGGTGAGTGATGGCAGCTCAGACCATGGCCATCTCCCCAGGTAATGTTCCTGCAGCGCAGAGGTCAGGTGATCATGACCATAGAGCTCCTGGACACAGAAGAGGCACAGACTGAGGACCCTGTGGAGGTACAGGTGAGTCTGCTCCTGTCCTCTACAACCTTGACCCTGCATATACTTGCTCATACCACATATCACAGCGGCACAGTCCTGGTCATGTCCCTAACTGTGCTGAAGTCCCAAAGCAGTCTCTGGGGACCCTGGCCTGCTTGTCTTCTCCTCTGTCTTCTTGGTGACTTCCAGGGTCCCTGTATGCCTGTTACTCAGAATGTCAGAATTCACGGTAACTTTCTTTGGCCTCCACAAGTGACCACAGACCAGGACGTTGCTAAAGCAGAGCCTGTCCTCTCATCCAGGAAGCTTGGGATCCAAATGGAAGGGGCACTGAGGTCCCAACCTTCAGAGGTGCTCAAAGGCCACTTGTAACCTCTGCCACTGCTGAGGGCTCCAGCTGTCCCTGGCTTGTAGTTCCATCACCCCACCTCTGCCTTTCTACATTGACTCTACCTTCTGAATAGTTCTGTCTCTCGTGTCTTCTGCTAGATGTGGTAACACAATCCTGGGGTCCTTGTTGTTCAAGAGGCTAAGGGATAGGAGCAACCTCACTGGGGTCCTTTCTTGAATGTTTTTTTTAAAAAAGCCTAGGGATAGCTGTCATGCCTTTAATCCCAGGAAGCAGGTAGATCTCTAAGAGAGAATTCCTGGACAGCCAGGTCTACACAGAGAAACCCTGTGTCCCAAAAGCTAGGTGGTAGACACTTGCCTGTCTTGGGGTGGGCCCTGGGTTTCCCCGGTGATAAGGTCATGTTAGTGACCCCACTTCTAGGGATAGTTTCTTACCCATTATTCTCATTTAAGATCTTGGCCTAGACTACCAGGAACTTGTAAATAAGAAAAGGAATAAGAGAAAACAAAACAGATAGATTGCCATGAGAACTATGGCTCAATAAATTTTCTTTCTCGAAGAGTTTCGCAACCAGTTCCAGGAGGCCTCCCCCTTTGTAGGTCAATCGCCTCAGTCTGTGGAACTTGTCACACAGATCCTACTGAAGGTGGTGTGGCACCTGAGGGCACCTTTGCACAGACTCCTGTCTGCTGCAGCCAACAGCCTCCTTCCCCACAGCCTCTGTTCCTTAACAAATCCTCCAAACACACTCACTCCCCCATTCAAAGGCAAGGGATGACCACACCCCCTGTGGCCCACAGTCATGTCCACACTCTAATCTGATGGAAGCAGTTCTTCAGTTAAGGGCCCCTTTCCCTAGGAGACTCTACCCCTGAGCCACTTGCCCAACCCTTCACAGGGGGATTCTAGGTTGTCACTCTATGCCCAGACATGCCTCTTGGGTTGGAGGAAGTATGTTCTAGGCAGAGGCTCTACCCCCCAGCCCCTCACTGGGGAATTCTAGGCAGATGCTCCACCCCTGAGCCACTCTCCAGCCTTTTATACTCTGATGCTCTGCACTGTCACCTTCCTGTACTAAGATGTACCTCCCAAGTGAGAACAACATGTGGCTGCTAGACTTAGCCATAGAGGCATGACAAGCTGATCCCAGACCTAAGTATAATCAGGCTGTAGTGTCCTTTCACAGCAGAACCCTTGCCGGAAGCATCAGTCTGGGGTTTTGTGTGCACTGCACATCAGACAGTCAGCCATGACTGGTTCCCTTGTATTTTGGGGTTGGAGTACAAACTCTCATGATCTTCTGGTTTGGGATCCAGGATAAGATGCAGACCACCTTATCCAAGGTTGTGTTCTTCCATGCCTAGCACCTGGCTCGCTATGTGGAGCAGTATGTGGGGTCTGAGGGTGCATCCAGCTCGTCTACTGAAGGCTTCCTGCTGAAGCCGGTGTTCCTTCAGAGGTGAGAGCGGGGTCCCATATACGCTGCTTGCCAGTGCTTGGTGTGCAATGAGATATGACATGGGGGTTGGGAGGAGTGCAGAGGATGTAGGGGGCAATCACAGGACAGCAGCCCCCACCCAAGGAGCAGAGCGGGTAACCACTAGCCCTGCTGGGAGAAGCATTCAGAAACTGAGGGTAGGATGATGACATATCATGAAAGCTGGGCTCTGGGTGGGCCTCCGTCACCATCTCCCTGGCCTCTGGAGCCCACAAGACCCCTCCCTGAGGCCCTGTCCCTGCAGGAACCTGAAGAAGTTCCGGCGTTGGCAGTGTGAGCAGGTACGTGCCATGCGAGGTGAGGCTAAGAGCTCCTGGAAGCGGCTCATGGGCGTGGAGAGCGCTTGTGATGTGGACTGCCGGTTCCGCCTGGGCACACACAAGATGGTGTTCATTGTCAACTCCGAGGACTACATGTACCGCCGTGGGACACTATGCCGTGCCAAGCAGGTGCCACATCCATGCCCAACTGCCCTAGCCCTGAACCTGTGATTCCCTCACCATAAAACCCAGAGCCTGGGAGACCCACACTCTGTCCCCAGGAGTTTAGACCCACACTCTGTCCCCAGGAGTTTACAGATCCCCCCCCGCAGGTGCAGCCCTTGGTGTTGCTGCGCCACCACCGACACTTCGAGGAGTGGCATGGTCGCTGGCTGGAGGACAATGTAACTGTGGCGGCGGCAGGGCTGGTGCAGGACTGGCTGATGGGTGAGGAAGAGGAGGACATGGTACCCTGCAAGACGCTTTGCGAGACTGCGCACGTTCACGGGCTGCCGGTGACTCGCTACCGAGTGCAGTACAGCCGCCGCCCTGCTTCACCCTGAGCATCTGGAGGGGCCCCCAGCACATGAACCCCACACATATCACATATTCTGCTCCCAAGAGGGTTTTTGTCACTTTGAGCCTGGGGTCGCACCTTGACCTCAAGCAAGCAGGAGCTATAGCTCTTGGCAGTGTAGACCCCAGGCAACACCAGGGACTGTCCCCAGTAGGGCAGCCCCTTCCAGCAGAGTTCAAGATGACGTTCGCACATGTATTTATTCCTTCCTGTGCTCATAGTGGTCATGACTTTTGAAGCAGCAACTCCCCTGGCTTCCTACTGGAGAGACCTTCCTGTGGGCCTGTGAACCACCCGCCATCCCTACAGTTGCCCTCTGCAGGGCCATGTCGCCATGCCAAACCCAAGGTTTCAGAGAGCACTTGTTCTCGAAGTTTCCTGAGCCATTTTTTTGTTTGTTTGTTTGTTTGTTATTGGGTTTTTTTTTTTTTTTTTTTTTACCCTGGGCCTGGGCACTGGGGAGCAGGTGTGCCTGCCCAGGCCTGGCTGTGTGCCTCTCAGGATCCATGGGCACCTTGGGCATATCCTACTTTCCTGAGACGGGCATTGCACGTGGGGACACCAAGCCGCCTCGGACCCTCTGGGCCTCCCTTCCCCAGAGGGGAGCCCAGGCACACTTGCATGCTTCTGGGGATCTACTCCTTAACATTTTTGAGCAATTTCTGTTCCAGCTTTGACCTCCATTTGCAGCTGTTTTGAATGTAGGTTTTTTTTCTATTTATTTGCACATTAAAGTTAAATATTGATGCCAAGCCTCAGGGTCCGTCATCATTTCCTACAACAGTCCCAAGCAGGTCTTGCACACATCTAAGTCTCAAGTGGCATCAGCAGCCCCTCCAAGGTCCTTCCTCAGCAAGGCAGAAACAGCCCAAAGTGACAGCAGTTCCCTCAATCTGGGAGTGCTTTCTAGAATATCTTTTCACATTCAATAGAGGCATCTCTATTTCACACTTGGGTTGTGATTATACAAACTAATTTGGAGGTGTGGATAGTACAGTGACTAAAGGGACCTTGAGTTTGATCCCCAGGCTCCACCTGGTGGAAGGAGACAAGAAACTCACATACACTGGGCTTTACTCACAAACTACTTTAAGTTGTAACAGATTTCTTTTTAAAAAATTATGCTGGGACTGAGTGGTGGTGGCACAGGCCTTTAAGCCCCATCCTGGCAGGAGGATCACTGAATTTGAGGCCAGCTTGGTTTACAGAGAGTTCAGCATGGCCAGGGCTACACAGAAAAACCCTGTCTAGAGAAAAAAAAAAGAAGAAAGAAAAACAACACTATCAACAACAGAAACCATTCATAATGAGGAGCTAGTGAGATGGCTCAGTGGTTAAGAGCACTGGCTGCTCTTGCAGAATACCCAGGTTCAATTCCCAGCATCTACTTGGAGCTCACACCCATCTAACTCCAGTTTCAGGGGATTTAACACCCTCTATTGGTCTCCACAGCAACCAAGAAAATCATGAGGTATTTGTGTGGTGGAGGAGGCTGAGACTGGGTCACACAAAAATCAGCATTAACAGTAACTTAAAAGTTCAAAGCTGGGGCTGCAGAGATGGCTCAGCAGATAAGAACACTGACTGTGCTTCCAGAGGTCCTGAGTTCAGTTCCCAGCACCCACATGTTGGCTCACAACCATCTATATGGGATCTGATGCTCTCTTCTGGTGTGTCTGAAGAAAATTCCATAGATAGCCTTAGTTCACTTAACACTAAGGTCTCCTCAAGTTTCTTATACATGGTGGATGTATGTGGTGAATGCCCTTTCTTGTTTAGGGCTGGAACGGGGGACCATTCTGTCCTCAGCAAGCCTTGCCCTTACATGTCTCACTGCTGATCCTGCTGGGCACCCCTCCTCACCTGCTTCTCCCTTGACCCCACCCTGGACACAAACATCCTGGTCCAGACCTCTTCCTGTGTGTGTGTGTGTGTGTGTGTGTGTGTGTGTGTCACTAGTCTTAGCTCCAGACACAGAAGCTTTTGGGTCACATACACTTACCAAACCTCCATTCCCTGGTTGTCCCTGAGAAGGCTGGATCCCCCATACCCCTGGGATTTCAAGCCTGTTTCCCCTCCAGGGTCTAACCTATAGGAGTGCTCAGTCACCTCCTGCTAGCTTAGGGCTTATGAGGCTGGAAATGGCTGTGCTGGCCTTTCCCCCTCCATCCTAAATTGGTTTCATGTTTCTACACTTTGGCCACCAGAATCCAGCACACGCTCTGAGGCTAGCCTTTTCCCCCAAGGGCACAGGGGTCCTTGAAAGCAGACTTGTGTTTTACATTGCTGGGCATGAACCTGGGTTTTCAGCATGCAGAGTGGCACTGAGCTCCACTCCTTCAGATATGTGTGTATCTCTCTGAACCTCAGTTTCTTCTCTCCCTTCCCCACCCCTTTGCGGAAAGCTTTGTGGACGTGCGTGCAGAGGGCAGAGGTCTAAGTGCTGTGTCTTCCCCTAGCACTCAACTTTATTTTTGAGACAGGGTGTCTCTCTGATCCTGGAGCTCACTGATGGGCTATGTGTGCTGACCAGTGAACCCTCAGGACCCCTCTGTCTCCAGCTGCGGTTTACAGATGTGTTCTGCCATGCTCAGCTTTCTTACATGGGTGCTGGGGATTTGAACTCAGGTCCTTATGCTTTCACAGTAACATCTCCATACCAACCCTCTGCCCACCAGTTATTGTGGACTGTTTGTCATCACATAGCCCAGGCTGCACTCAAAATTGCAATCCTCCTGCCTCAGGCCTCCAAATGCTGAGATAACAGACTTGCCCACCACCTCACCTGAACACAGAATCCCCGACTGAGCAGTGCCTGTAACAACTCCACAAAGTGTCTAGGGCACCAAGGCAGCTCGGGGGCCCTCTGCTGAGGTCAGGCCACCTACTGCAAAGGTCACACCTGTAGCTTTGAGGGCCAGTGACTGGTGCCTCCAAGGGTCCCCACACTCAAACACTTACACTGATAGACCCCATGCTCACACAGGGACTTCATTCCTGAATCTCACTTTACTCATGGCAAAGAGCTGGGACAAGAGAGGCATCCAAATGGCAGGGTGGCCCCATCTTAGGGATTCAGCTGCTGCAATAAAACGCTGTGGCCAAAAAGCAAGTTGAGAAGGAACAAGTTTATTTGGCTTACACTTTTATATCACTGTTCATTATTGAAGGAAATCAGGACAGGAACTCACACAGGGCAGGAACCTAGAGGTAGGAGCTGATGCAGAGGCCATGGAGGGGTGGGTTCTGCTTACTGGCTTATTCCCCATGGCTTGCTCAGCCTGCTTTCTTATAGAAGCCAGGACCACCAGCCCAGGGATGGCACCACCCACAACAGGGCTGGGCCCTCCCCCACTGATCACTAGTTGAGAAAATGCCTTACAGCTGACTCTCATGGATACATTTCCTCAATTGAGGCTTCTTCCTCTCTGATGACTCTTGTGTCAAGTTGATAACACAAAACCAGCCACCACATCCCCCAAAAGGACTTAGGGTACTCTGGACAACAATTGTTGATATGGCTTTAGCTTGCAGTTACA
The DNA here is from genome assembly GCA_902729485.2 of Mus minutoides. NCBI lineage: Eukaryota > Metazoa > Chordata > Mammalia > Rodentia > Muridae > Mus > Mus minutoides. The sequence continues at coordinate 4,107,032 of LR749499.1, read as the reverse complement.
TCTGTCTGTCTGTCTGTCTGGAGACAGGGTCTCACTATGTAGTTCTGGCTGTCCTGGAACTTACTACATAGACCAGGCTATCCTTGAATTCACAGAGATCTGCCTACCTTGGCTTCCTAGAGTGCTGGGATTAAAGGCTGTGCCACCATTCCCACCCTAATTTATATGTGCTTGTGTGTGTATTCAGATGCTAAGATGCACATATGGAAGCCAGAGGACAGAGCCAGAGAGTGGGAGTTCACCCTCTCCCTCCAACATGTGGACCCTGCACATTGAACACAGGCCATCAGGCTTGGTGGCAAGCACCTTTTTCACCTGCTGGCATCTTGCTGTCTCTTGCTGGTCTGCTTTAACAGAGCCAGGATGTACTGGGATGAGCCAGCCACAGATAGGAAGTAGTGGGTGGCTTCTGGAAGGGCTAAGAATCCCACATGGTGATGACTTGGAGGGAGGCTGGATTGTTATCTAAACAGGAGCTGTGTGACTAGCCAGCAGGAAGTGGCCACTTGATCCACAGATGTTTCCTGGGCTGGGTGGGGTGGGGTGGGGGATGTTGTGGAGATTTGGTAGGGGGTGGGGGTAGGGCTGAAGCCTAGGACTCTTTTTTCCCCATCCTTGGCCCAGTTCTTTGTGAGGCACTTTGGAGAGAGAGACCTGGGCAGGATACCCAGACCTCCTGAATGCACACAGGGAGGGACCTTGCTCAACCTTCCAGGGTGAGCAAGCAGATCCCAATGGGTCTATGGGGGTGGGAGCTCTGCTGTAGGATTATCTCCCCAAAGGTACAGTTACTCTCCACCAGGGCTCCGGAAGCCGAGGGAGGGGTTGACAAGGCAGGAAGTCCCAGGCTGCAGCCCAGAAAGCTTGTGATCCTGGCAGCATGTGCTGGCCGCTGCTGTATCCTTTGGTGCTGGGGCTCAGCATCAGCCTGGCAGAGGGCAACCAGACCCCCAGCATCTACGATGACGTAGAGAGTACCAGGGGAAGCCATGGTGAGTGACTGTGTCCCTTAAAGGGGTGGATCAGAAATGGAGCTATTGCTGAGCAGGCTTACAGTCTTAGGTCCCTAAACCCCATGCCTTTGGGGCTGGGTTGTATCCTTCCATTTACTAAGTGCTGGAGTGGGACACTGAGGTACCCACAATGCCTAAGACTCTCAAGGTTACTCTCCCTTCATCTTGGATCCCTAAAGGCAGGGAAGGGCAGTGGTTGACTGATGTCCCCTCTCTCCCACAGAAGGCCCTCTGGGTCCCACAGTAGAACTCAAGGAATCGAAGTCCCCAGACAAGCCTAATCCACGAGGCTTCCCGGGCAAGTTCTGTGCCAACGACAGTGACACGCTGGAGCTCCCAGCCAGCTCTCAAGCACTGCTGCTGGGGTGGGTCCCCACTAGGCTGGTACCTGCCCTCTATGGGCTCGTGGTGGCCGTGGGGCTGCCTGCCAATGGGCTGGCGCTGTGGGTGCTGGCCACAAGGGTGCCACGCCTGCCATCCACCATTCTGCTCATGAACCTGGCAGTGGCTGACCTGCTGTTGGCCCTGGTGCTGCCACCACGTCTGGCTTACCACCTGCGTGGCCAGCGCTGGCCATTTGGGGAGGCTGCCTGCCGGGTGGCCACAGCTGCCCTCTATGGCCACATGTATGGTTCAGTGTTGCTGTTGGCTGCAGTCAGCCTGGATAGATACCTGGCCCTGGTGCATCCTTTGCGGGCCCGTGCACTGCGTGGTCAACGCCTCACCGCTGGACTCTGTTTGGTGGCCTGGCTCTCTGCAGCCACCCTGGCCTTGCCTCTCACTCTGCATCGGCAGACCTTCCGATTAGCTGGCTCTGATCGCATGCTGTGTCATGATGCACTGCCCCTGGCTGAGCAGACCTCCCACTGGAGACCGGCCTTCACCTGCCTGGCTGTCCTGGGCTGCTTCGTGCCACTGCTGGCCATGAGCCTGTGCTATGGGGCCACCCTTCGTGCACTGGCGGCCAATGGCCAGCGCTACAGCCACGCACTCAGACTGACAGCCCTGGTACTGTTCTCAGCAGTGGCCTCTTTCACACCTAGCAATGTGCTGCTGGTGCTGCACTATTCAAACCCAAGCCCTGAGGCCTGGGGCAATCTCTATGGAGCCTATGTGCCCAGCCTGGCACTCAGTACCCTCAACAGCTGTGTAGACCCTTTCATCTACTACTATGTGTCCCATGAGTTCAGGGAGAAGGTACGGGCTATGTTGTGTCGCCAGCCAGAGGTCAGCAGCTCCTCTCAGGCCTCCAGGGAGGCTGGAAGCCGAGGGACTGCCATTTGCTCCTCTACACTTCTTTGACTGATAGCTGAGGTGGGAAGGGGGCATTCTGGCTTGACTGGATCTCCCCTTAAACTATGTCCCTCTTGAACCCTCAGGACATGACCTTATTTGGATATGCAGTTGGTGTGACCTTCATTAGTGGAGCTGAGGTCCACTGGAAATGCCTTTGTAAAAGGTCTGGGTACTACACATCTGTCACTCCAGCACTAAGGAGGTGGAGAAGAGGATCAGGAGTTCAGGAGTATCTTTGACTGTAGTGAATTTGGAGCTAGGCTGGGCTATGTGAGAGTCCAGAGGCAGAAAGGAGTTATGAGGTCACTAGCTAGAGGATGCTGAGAAACCAGAATGGAGTTTCCCTTTTGGAGCTTCAGAGGATCCAGTCCTAGACACCCTCTTAGAACTTCAAACCTTTGTGCTTAGCATGTATCTGCACAGTCTAGATGTGTCTGCACATATATATTGTATGTACCTGCGGGGACATGGAGAGGTCAAAGGATGATGGGTGTCTACCTCAATTCCTTCTCTACCTTTAAATAAAAAAAAACAAAAACAAAAACAAAATGCTATTTTGTGTGTGTGTGTGTGTGTGTGTGTGTTCTGCCTGCACGAGTGCCTGGTGCCCACAAAGGTCATAAGAGGGTCAGATCTCCTGGAACTGGAGTTATAGCTAGTTGTGAGGTGTCATTTGGATGCTGGAGATGCAACCCCAGTTCTCAACAAGAACAGCAGATGCTCTTAACTGCTGAACCATCTCAATGGGCCTCCACCCCATGAGGTTAGATTTCTCAGCAGATTGAAACTCATTGCCTGGAGCTAGGCTGGTCTGCCAGCAAGTTCGCTGCATCTTCTTCCCATGTATGCCACACCTGGCTTTTACACGGATTCTGGTCCTCATGCATGCACAGCAGGTACTACCCACTGAGCCATCTTGCTTTCTTTCTATGCTTACTTTTTAAAGTCACATGGGTCCTTCACACCACTCTACTATTTGTCCTAAGATGCTGCAAAGGGAGAATAAGGATTCCTAGGCCCACCTGACTTCTTAGCTCTGCTCTTGGGGTCCCTGCACTTAACAAGTCTCTCAGGGTCTGGCAAGATGGCTCAGTGGAGTAATGGCTATGGACCTGAGTTTGATTGCCTGGATTCACATGGTAGGAGAGAACCCACTCTAGCAACTTGACCTGTGACCTTTACACATGTGCTGTGGCACGCATGACAGTCCCTTATGTCCAAGGTTAGTATCTTGTCTTCACCCAACCCTAAAGGTGAGCTGCAGGAGGACTACTGGTGCCTCAGGGGGCGGGGCACTGTGCTGCTGTGTTGTCTGTAGCCAGGTCCTGCATGAGAGAAAACTAGCCCTATATTGCATTATTTGCAGAAGGCTGAAAACTGCAGGGTGTGTGGAGATCAGCTTGTACTTACTAGTGACCTAGTGGTCTCTACAGCAGCAGGCATAGGACCTCTTCCAGGATAACAGGGCTGGGTTCCACTGTGGGATGACTTCCCAGGGTGTAGCAGTCTTGGGTATTGGCCTTTCAAGTATGTGGCATCTATGAAGAGTGCCCTCAGATCTGCTAGAAGGACAGCATCTTCCAGATGCCAGGAGACATGGAGTTGGGTGAGGGTTCTGCGAGTGGTCCAGCCCATAGCATTGTGTTGTGATACAGTGTGAGCAGGTTCTTCTGAGCAGACCACACACCAGCTTATTCTTGGCCCAGCACAGAGCACAAGCTCTGGGACAGCTGTGGCTCTGCTTGGGACAGAAAGGGGAAGTAGTGGGGATAATCTCTGGGGAGGGCAGCTAACTGCACATGGCAACTCTCAAACCCCAAGACTGAGACCAATCTGTAGTTCAAAGGTCAGAACTTGCTCTGAAGTTTGGAAGTCTTGAATATGTGCCTTAAGGGACTCTTGGGACCACTGGGTCCTACTGCAGATTGAAACTTGAAAACTGTGGAAAGACCTGCAAAAGATCTGTTGCTGGAAATATTAAAAAAGATGAACGGGCACATTCCTGCGCTTGTGCCTTTGCCCTGTCAGCCTGTCCGGCCAAGCACTGGTGAGCAATGACTGACCTGTTTTATCTCATGGAGACTTTCTGGCCTGGAGCTCCAAAACATCTCCACCTAGTTCCCTAGGTTCCCACTAGTGGGTCGTTACCATGCCAACCCCGTGCTTTAAATTCCACATGGCCTTTGTGGTGCACATCTGGCAAACCCACACTTTGCTGGCTATACCTTTCTCTCTTAAACCCAGAAGAGCTGTCACGTGAAAGAAAACACAAACTTAGTTCAGAAACAATGGTAACTCAATCTCTGGACACAACAACTAAATCCCAATTTTGTAAGCCTTATTAAAATCTGATTCCTGCCGGGCATGGTGGCACACGCCTTTAATCCCAGCACTCAGGAGGCAGAGGTAGGCGGATTTCTGAGTTCGAGGCCAGCCTGGTCTACAAAGTGAGTTCCAGGACAGCCAGGGCTATACAGAGAAACCCTGTCTCGAAAAACAAAAACAAAACAAAACAAAACAAAACAAAAAAATCTGATTCCTTTGGCGGCAAATCCTTGTGGGTCCGCCAGGATACAGGGAAACTCTAGCAGCAACATCTTACCCCTCTGCTGTCCTGTTCCAGAAAGACCTAACTCCCTCCTGCTACCTCTCCTCCTTTGTACAACTCAGAAGTCCTGCCTACTTGCCCAGTGATTGGCTCTTTTATTCATTAGGTGATTGGTTTACAAGAATAGCACTAGGCCCATCCACAACACAGATCTGCCCGGAAACTGAGCAACACCCCAACACCAGGGAGGCCACCCTGTACAACTCTATGAGCTGCCCCAACACTGCACAGGCCTCACACCTCCCCATATCTCTACCCCCAGCTCCTCCTTGCCCTATGTCCTGACTGCTGTCTTCTGACCTTGACTTTTCTGCCTTTTGCCCCTGGTCTGATCTCAAGGGCAAACGCTTTCTGGAGTCAGAAGGGATATGTCCTGGTTGTGGAAGGTTGGGCAACAATAATGGCTTCTACAAACTCAGGAGGAACTGTGTTCCACCTCCCTGCACATGGGCCCTGAGCACAAACACTACTGCTGGTGCCAAGAAGTGCTTGCTGACAGGAACCTGATATGGCTGCTCCCTGAGAGGTTCTACCAGCACCAATACAGATGCAGATACTCACTGCTAACCACCAGACTGTGCCTGGAGACCCCAATGGAAGGGGAAGGGGAAGGACTGAAGGAGCTGAAGGGGATTGCAACCCCATAGGAAGAACAATATCAACAAACTGGACCAGCCAGAGCTCTCAGAGACTAAACCACCAACCAAAGTATATACATGGAGGGATCCAAGGCTCCAGATGGCCTTCTCTGACATCAATGGGAGGGGAGGCCTTTGGTCCTGGGGATGCTAGAGGGGTGAGGCAGTAGTGGGTGAATGGGTGGAGGAGCACCCTCATCGAGGCAAATGGGAGGAGGGAGAAGGGAATGGGATGGGGGTTTGTGGAGGGGTAACCGGGAAGGATGATATCGTTTGAAATGTAAATGATTAATTTGAATAAAATGATTAATAATTACAAAAGAAAGCTAGCTAGCTATTGCATTTGTTATCTCGTCTATGTATGCTGAGAATGTGCAGGTATAAATAGAGCTTTGATTTGAACATTCTGATTTGAACAAATGATTCGAACAATCTGAAAAGCAGGACCAAATGATCTAGCTGCTCTGAAAATGTCCCAGAAGCAAGTCTTTAGAGGGAAAAGCTTCAATGAAGGTAAGGTAGGATCAAGCAGGGACCTGGAAAAACATGTCTCGGCATCTCAGCATCCCTAAGGGTGAAGGCTGTCAGGGTGGCCCTCCTGGTCTTCTATTCTGCAATACTCAAACTTTACAAGCAATACATAGTGCTGTAAAGACATCAGTGTGAACATGCAACATGCACAGAACAATTAAGGTTGATTTCATGCTTTTCTGTCAGTAACTGAAAAACAACTGCCGTTCTCTAGGAGCTAGTTTGATCATACAATCAAACTGCAACACAAATCTCTATTCATGCCATTATGATACGCAATAATAAGTCTGAGAATTTGGTAGCCAACAATTTACTGGCCATGAAAGCTGAAGTTCTGGCTGAAGATATATAATGTCCCAGTCAGTTTCTGATTTGTTTTAATAGAGGGTTTGACGTTGAACATTGCCAGTTTGTTTGACCCTTTAATTTTCTTCTTGTCTATAGTTGAGATCACCAGGAGGTCAGCCCCTGTCATATGTGATTTTTATCAGTTTGAAAAGAACTCAAAGCTTTTCTTTTCCTGTGGAAATATAGGCATGACTTCTCTCCCCCAGTGTAACACATTTCTTGTTTTCTATTCTGAGGTTAGGACATGTGTAACATAAACAGACTGGTAGGTTCAGTGTCTCCCCCCCCCCCAATCCAATGTCTCTCAGAAGCTGTAGCTTTTTTTGTTGTTGTTATCATTCAAAATAAAACCTTAATAAAGCATTATGTAATCTATCTCTGGGAGGTCTTTGTTACACTTTTCTGCTTGTTGAGCATCTCTTTTAAAGTATGATTGGATCTCTCTATGAGTGCTTGTCCTGTTGGATTGATTGGTAAACCTGTAATAGTTTTTATAGCAAAATATGTATAAAATCATTCCATTTTATTAGAGACATGTGCTGGAGCATTGTCAGTCTTAATTTTTCTAGGTATTGCCATAATGGCTATGAATTGTAATAAATGTGTAATTATAGGATCAGCCTTTTCAAAAGTTGGGGCAGTTGTGCATTGAAATCCTGATTATGTGTCTATAGTATGGTGTACGCTATTCAGTTTACCAAATTCTGTAAACTGAATCATATATTTGCCAAATTTCATTTCTTTGGGTGAGTTTAGGTTTATTCCCTGTCAGTAATGGAATTTGGTTATATATAGAAAAAGTAGGACATGCCTTTACAATTTCCTTGGCTTTCTGCCAAGTAATAGAAAACTCTTTTTTAAACCTTTGCTATTAACAAGGTGTTTTTAATGAAATTCTGAAGCCCCAATCCCACTTCCTGTCAATAGCTAATCAATATCATCATTGTCTTGAGTTAGAAGGCCTAGTCTAGTAGACCCACATGAAATATGATATGTGTTATATATTATGGATGATCTCTATTTCTAACCACTCATTGCAGTTGAATAAACAATTAAGTCAGTTCAGAATCATGCTGAATAAGTTCATTAGTTTCTTTTCTTTTCTTTTTTTTTTTTTTTTTTTTGAGACAGGGTTTCTCTGTCTAGCCCTGGCTGTCCTGGAACTCACTTTGTAGACCAGGCTGGCCTCGAACTCAGATCCGCCTGCCTCTGCCTCCCGAGTGCTGGGATTAAAGGCGTGCGCCACCACGCCCGGCTTAATTCATCAGTTTCTATATACAAAGCAACTGTCTGGATACTGAGAGTCTATTTTTTTCCAATTTTTATTAGATATTTTCTTCATTTACATTTCAAATGCTATCCTGTAAGTCCCCTATACCCTCCCCCATCCCCCGCCCTGCTCCCCTACCCACCCACTCCCACATTTTGGCCCTGGTGTTCCCCTATACTGGGACATATAAAGTTTGCATGACCAAGGAGCCTTTCTTCCCAATGATGGCCAACTAGGCCATCTTCTGCTACATATGCAGCTAGAGACACTGGGGGTACCGGTTAGTTCATATTGTTCTTCCACCTATAGGGTTGGAGACCCCTTCAGCTCCTTGGGTGAGAGTCTATTATTATATTAAGAGATTATGAAAATCTAATAACACCATAAAAGTTACAAATAAATGATTTTTGAATTGAGTTATAAGGGTTCTCAACCACCTTACTTGTGTTTTCTAACTTATATCCTGCCTTTCCTGGTTTATTTGCATTAGTATAAAATATAAGGACTCTAGAAATTGATGTCACTTTTACCCTATGAGGGAGAATCCAAATGGTTCTTTGTATAAACTGAAGTCACTTGATTTGGGGCTATTTATGGTTAATTTCTCCCCCCAAACTGCTGCAAGTTCTTTGTTCTTTGTTAATATTCACTTTCTACAATATGAGGCAGTATTCATAAGAAGTACCACAATCTTAGATGGATCTATTCTAGCTAATTGATGAACTCTGATCTTTCCTTTTAGAATCAGTTCACAGACCTTTTCTATATGAGTCTTTAAGTTTTTACTCTTTTATTTTGTGCTAAAAATATTGATTCTAAGATATAATCATCCCTCTGTGGGAATGTGGGAGAATAAGTAGAAGGCAAGATAACTAAAATATAAGCCATCATTGGGTCAGTAAGATCTATACAGGCATTCTGTAATTTTCTATTTGTATAGTAGAAAATATTTTAAAATTCTGGCTTAGAGCAGCCCTGGAAACGTAAACTCCACCTATATCCCTTCTTCCCAGCTATTGTCTGTCTGCATCTTTATTTGCCAACCAGAATTAACTGGGGGAAGGGTCACTCAGTGTCTTATTTACAGACTCTCTTGTCTTTAGAGTAGTTTTGTGGGCCTCAAAACATCATTAGAATATAAGCAGCATTAGGTCAAACCACAACAGTAACAGCAATTCCTTTTCAGCTTCAGCTGATATTTGTCTTGTGTTATTTAATTCTTTATCATCTTTCAAGTTTTGAGATAAATTATTCAGCTCTTGAGTGGCCAAACAATTATAGGCCAAAGTCAGTTAATATCTCCCAATAATTTTTGAAAATCATTAAGAGCATTTAGCCAATCTTCTCTAATTTGTATATTTTGTTTTTGAATTTCCTGCAGATTTATCATATATGCTAGGTAATTAACAGAATTTCTTCCTTGTAGTTTTTCAAGAACATTTGTAATCCCCAGGAAGGCAAATTTTTTTTTTTTGCCTCATCAATCATTTGTTCTAAGGAATCTCTATTTGAATCAGCCAGCAAAATATCAATCATATAATGGTAAATTATGGACTGAGGAAATATTTTACAAATTATTTTCAATAGCAGTTTTCCAAAATATTGCTATAAGGTAAAACTATTCAACATTCCTTGCGGCAGAACTTTCAGTTGGTACCTTTTGGTTGGCATTGAGTGGATAAATGTGGGAACTGTTAAGGCAAATCTCTCTTCCTTGTAGTTGTAAAGGGATTGTGAAAAACAATCCTTTCGATCGATCACTGTGATAGGCTATTCCTTCAGTAACAAGGAAAGGAATGGGATTGCAGGCTGCAAGGAACCCTTGGCTGAATAATTTTATTGACTGCTCTCAGATCTGTTAACATCCTGTATTAGCCTGATTTCTTTTTGATGGCAAATACAGGGGAGTGTCAATGGCTTATAGACTCCTCTCTGTGTTTGACCTCTAGCTGCTCTTGGACTAGCTGTTCTAGTGTCTGTAATTTTTACTTTGCCATAATCCATTGTTCAGTCCAAATAGGTTGGTCAGTCATCCACCTTAGTGTCAAGGCTGTTGGTGTTTTATAAGCAGTGGCTCCCTGCTGGTTCAAGAGTTAATCTTCACTGTATTCTGTTTATGGACAGCCCGAACAGTCTGGTCAGGTGGGGTGGTGGGGTGAGGGCATCCACATGGAGAAGGGGTGGGGTGGGGAGAAGGTGTGGGATATGGAACAGTCAGAGGGGGCATGGGGGATGGGGAATGGAATATCGAGTGTAAAAAATGAATTAAAAAAAAAAAAAACCACCACAGGAGAAAAGATCTCATGCCAATCTTCTTTTCTTCCTTTCCCATACTGGAGATGGAACAAAGATTCTCATGCATGCTAGGCAAGCTTTCTACTACACTAAGCCAAATTTCTGGCCCCATGTTTTTCTAATCAAGTTCTAATCCTAACAAGCAATACTTATTTTTTTAAAAAATTCTTTTTAAAATAGTAAAATGTTTAGAAAAGTTGGAAGATGAAGATAATCAACACTCAAATGACTTACCAAGTTCTGTGGCACAGAACCCTCACCTTTACATATGTATATTTTTTCCTGAACGCTTTAAAATTTGTAATCATCAAGGCAGATCATTTCTCAATACCTCAGCAACTACTTAAGAAGAAGGATGTTTTTCTATGCAGCTGTAATGATTAACACAAGAAGTTTAACATCAACACTATTTTAAAATACTAGGTACTTATTAAAACTATCCCAACAATTCCAAATCAGATCTTTCCTGTCTATTCTGCTTTGATCAAGTAAAAACTGCATGTGGCAGTCATCTCTCATTCATCTTTAATCTAACAGCTACAGCTTTTATTTTCATGAGTCCAGACCAATTACTTTGTTTAAAAGGTTCACGTTTGGAAATAAGTGGTTGCTCTTACACATTTCTATTTATGTTAATGACAGAAACAAGACTCAGATGAGCCTTCCTCAGTGGCTCACACTAAAGAGACATGGAATATCAGTTGTTTTTTCTTTTCAATTAATTTTTTTATATTTTAGGTTTATGAGGCTGTGATGCATGTATATCTATGCACCACATGTGTGTGTAGTGCTCTCAGAGGTCAGAAGAGCACACTGGAGTGCTTGGAACTGGAATACAAAAGGCTGAGAGCTACCAGGTGGGTGCTGGGATGGAACCCAGATCCTTTGCAAGAACTGCTGAGCCATCTCTCCAACTCCTCAATTCTTTTTTTTTTTTTTTGGTTTTCGGGACAGGGTTTCTCTGTATAGCCCTGGCTGTCCTGGAACTCACTCTGTAGACCAGGCTGGCCTCGAACTCAGAAATCCGCCTGCCTCTGCCTCCCGAGTGCTGGGATTAAAGGCGTGCGCCACCACGCCCGGCCCTCAATTCATTTTTTAACTACTACATAAAATAATAAATTTCATTTACCTATTTGAGTTCAGTTTGCTAATCAAGTTTGATTATAATTTGTTATGTTATTGATATTAGAAAATTTCTATATGCTCAAGTTACCAAACTACTACTTTTATCTGTATTCCAAATAAGACTGACAATACCAATGTCAACTCACAATTTTTGATCTGAAGATTCCCTGCAGGTCTGACAAATGAGTGTACTGATTTGGCACTTTTCGAAGATGAACCATTTTAAAGTCAGTTCGAACACCAGGACCTTGATATTCTCCCATGTACATTCATTGCCATTTGTGATGTATTTGGACAAACAATGGTACCTGGCTATAGAATGTGATTAAAAGGGACCAGAAATCAGGCTCACTTATTAAATAGTAAATAATCTTAAACTTCAAAACTGTTTCTGTTATTTTAATTTCAAATATTTTCAATTTCTACAGGAAGAAAGCTTTAAAATACAGATTCCCATTTATTACAAAGATACACTTAGTTTCTCCTCTCCTTACCCTAACAAACTGATGAAGCCTAATAGCACTTTAGCAAGAAGACTTTAAAAACAATTTTGTGGTGATGTATTTCTTTCTTTACCATTTAAAGGTAGAGTTAATTCTCATTAACCGTAGGTTTCTGCTTCTGTAAATTAGCATACTCACTAAAATCGCATCTGTAACCCCCAAAACAATACTAGCAGTACAGAGTTATTTGCAGATCTGCAGAGCAGAAAGATTATGTTCATATTTCTAAGTTAGTGTTTCAGATGAACTCAAGTTAGGTAATGATTCGCCTTACTGTTTCAACTCTCAGACTATAAAAAAGTATACATTGATGATCTAGGTGGATCTGAATGCAGTGTTCCTAAGAGTCAGAAGGCTGTAATATGTCATACAAGCAGAAGATATGTGTAAAAAATGATTCATTCAAATATGAGTTACAAGCTTTCATGAGTTGACTGTGAGCTCAATCAATACATATTAATATATGGGAGCATAATTTGACATCTTTAAACAGAAACATACATGAAATAAAATCATAAACTATAGAATTGATAAGAATGTGACAAAAAACTCATGAGAACCTATGCATTTTCATTTAGGAACAATGATTGATATAATACAACATCTATGGTGTTTCTAGAACACAAATATGGTAAATTACAAAAACAGGCTATAAAATACATTCCCAAGTTACAATACTCCTTTGTAAATATAATTTTGCCAGTTTTTTTTTAATGGAAGGAAATAACTGGAATGATGTTCCACCAATGAATGCTAAGATTAGGTTACCGAAACATAACAAAATTTTAAGAAGTCCAAAATATTCCTCAGGGCACTCGAGTGTACCAATTTTTCCACTAGTAAATTTATAATAAGAGTCTCCTTGTCTATCTGGTATGTAAAGGAAATACAACTCAAAATAGCTGAATGGATAAAGCTAACTTTATTTTCTTAAATACTTACACCTAAGAACAGAAAGTTGCTGAGCATGGTGACACACACCTTTTAATCCAAGCACTCAAGGGAGAAGAGACAGGCAGATATATGTGAGTTTGAGGCTGGCCTGGTCAGTGTTCCAGATCACCTAGATCTACAGAGTGAGACCCTGTTTCAAAAACAAAACACAGCAAACAAACAAACAGAAAAAACGAAAGAAAACAGAGGAGGGGCGGGGTCGCAAAATACATAAAAATAATTCATTGAACAGTTAACCCCCCAAATAATGTCTAATACTATACAAATTTTTGAATTAGACTTTATATCAAAATTTATCCCTCATTGCTGGACACAGTACTGCCAGTTATTTAAGGTACGAATTCACTTAATCCTTTCATATTGTAAACTGGAGTTTTGTTTGTATGCACATATAGTAAATGTGCATGTGTATGTATATCATGTGTGCCATGGTATCCTTGTGGATGTGGATGTTGGGTTATTATTTTATCACATAACTGTTTGAAGTTGACATTTTACTTAAATTTATAATAATACACACCAAATCTATAATATTTGAGTATTTTCTACTATTCATCAGAACTGCAAGTAGGTATTACTCTGGGTTATGATGAGCAGTGTGCAAAAGAGTTCAGAGCAAGCACGAGACAATAGCCCTGAGGGATGCCTATCAAACTGGCTCTTGGTTAACAGCTGGGGATCGGACCTGGAGAAGGCTCACATCTTCTCAGGTTGATAAAAACTTACTGAGTGTATTTAAAATGCTTGTGCAAATAATATGGTTATATTTTACACCTGTTTTCTTTTGGGGAGTCTGAATTTTGGTATATGCTATCCAGACAAAGTATTGACCAAGTCCTTTAAAGATTTGAGGAGTGAGCTTCTGAAAAGCCTTGATGATAGATGTTTCATTTGTTGTCACAATTTGTTGTGTTGGGAACCGAATATAACCTATAGAGTTTTTTTAGGAAAACTTCTAAGCTTGATTATCAGCAGGCTTTTAATTCCTGTATTCTGCTGACTGTGTTTTGTACCTGTTACTATAATAAGGAGTTGTAATAGCAGACAGTCACTGGTCCTTTCAGTCCCCTATTCAATCACTGAACCTAGAGTTAGTCTTGGGCTCACCTTAAAACACACACATTAGCTGGGTGTGGTGACACACACCTTTAATTCCATCACTTGTGAGGCAGTGGCAGGCAAATCAGTGAGTTTGAGGTAAGCCTGGTCTACACAGATTTCAAGGACAACTAGGGCTATGTAGAATCCTATCACAAATCAAACAACAACAAGAATAACAACACACACACACACACACACACACACACACACACACACACACACACACACTTACATACATACTCTGAGTAAAAAGGATATATACTATTTTACCAGGCAATGTGCTCTTGGAGGAAAGTCATTACTCATACATAGCAAATCTTTCATTAACTGTGGAATAGCATCTACAGAAACATTTGAGAGTAAGAAACATGTCCATTTAACTTTAAAATTTTAAGTGATTTTTATACATGCTATGAGGAAAGCATGTCTTACTAGACTGCAGACTAGCAATTGTCAGTTTAGACTCCTGACAAATCTTTGTCAATTCTTATAGCTAACTTCTGCCAGTACCCTAGACATCTTTAAAACTTATAAAACTTTACTAAATTTTTCATTTCTTTTTTTTGAATTTTAATGGTGTATTTATTCTCAGCCTACTTCTTCTAACTCCTTTTTTTATTAGATATTTTCTTTATTTACATTTCAAATGTTATCCTAAAAGTTCCCTATACCCTCCCCCCGCCCTGCTCCCCTACCCACCTACTCCGACTTCTTGGCCCTGGCCTTCCCCTGTACTGGGGCATATAAAGTTTGTAATACCAAAGGGCCTCTCTTCCCAGTGATGGTCGACTAGGCCATCTTCTGCTACATATGCAGCTAGAGACACAAGCTCTGGGGGTACTGGTTAGTTAATATTGTTGTTCCACCTATAGGGTTGCAGACCCCTTCAGCTCCTTGGGTATGTTCTCTAGCTTCTTCATTGGGGGCCCTGTGTTCCATCCTATAGATGACTGTGAGCATCCACTTCTGTTTTTGACAGGCACTGGAATAGCCTCACAAGAGACATCTATAACAAGCAAAATCTTGCTGGCATATGCAATAGTGTCTGGGTTTGGTGCTGATTATGGGATGGATACTCGGGTGGGGTAGTCTCTGGAGAGTCCATCCTTTCCTCTTAGCTCCAAACTTTGTCTCTGTAACTCCTTTCGTGGGTATTTTGTTACCTATTCTAAGGAGGAATGAAGTATCCACACGTTGGTCTTACCTCTTCTTGATTTTCTTGTGTTTTGCAAATTGTATCTTGGGTATTCTAAGTTTCTGGGCTAATATCCACTTATCAGTGAGTGCATATCATGTGTGTTCTTTTGTGATTGAGTTACCTCACTCAGGATAATATCCTCCAGATCTATCCATTTGTCCAAGAATTTCATAAATTCATTGTTTTTAATAGCTAAGTAGTACTCCATTGTGTAAATGTACCTCATTTTCTGTATCCATTCCTCTGTTGTGAGACATCTGAGCTCTTTCCAGCTTCTGGCTATTATAAATAAGGCTGCTATGAATATAGCATATGTTCTTAATACCAGTTGGAACATCTTCTGGGTATATGCCCAGGAGAGGTAGTGTTGGATCTTCCGGTAGTACTATGTCCAGTTTTCTGAGGAACCACCAGACTGACTTCCAGAGTGTTTGTTCAAGCTTGCAATCTCACCAGTAATGGAGGAGTGTTCCTCTTTCACCACATCCTCTCCAGCATCTGCTGTCACCTGAAGTTTTGATCTTAGCCATTCTGAATGGTGTGAGGTGGAATCTCAGAGTTGTTTTGATTTGCATTTCCCTGATGATTAAGGATGTTGAACATTTTTTCAGGTGCTTCTCAGTCCTTTGGTATTCCTCAGTTGAGAATTCTTTGTTTAGCTCTGTACCCCATTTTTTAATGGGTTTATTTGAATTTCTGGAGTCCAGCTTTTTGAGCTCTTTGTATATATTGGATATCAGTCACCTATCAGATTTTGGATTGGTAAAAATCCTTTCCCAATCTGTTGGTGGCCTTTTTGTCTTATTGACAGTGTCTTTTGCCCTACAGAAGCTTTGCCATTTTTTTTTTTTTTTTTTTTTTTTAAAGATTTATTTTATTTATTATATGTAAGTACACTGTAGCTGTCTTCAGGCATTCCAGAAGAGGGCGCCAGATCTCACTAAAGATGGTTGTGAGCCACCATGTGGTTGCTGGGATTTGAACTTATCACCTTCGGAAGAGCAGTCGGGTGCTCTTACCCGCTGAGCCATCTCACCAGCCCCAGCTTTGCCATTTTATGAGGGCCCATTTGTCGATTCTTGATCTTACAGCACAAGCCATTGCTGTTCTGTTCAGGAATTTTTCCCCTGTGCCCATATCTTCGAGGCTTTCCCCCACTTTCTCCTCTATTAATTTCAGTGTCTCTGGTTTTATGGGGAGTTCCTTGATCCACTTAGACTTGAGCTTTGTACAAGGAGATAAGAATGTATCAATTTGCATTCTTCTACATGATAACCGCCAGTTGTGCCAGCACCATTTGTTGAAAATGCTGTCTTTTTTCCACTGGATGATTTTAGCTCCCTTGTCAAAGATCAAGTGACCATAGGTGTGTGGATTCACTTCTGGGTCTTCAATTCTATTCCATTGATTTACCTGTCTGTAGCTGTACCAGTACCATGCAGTTTTTTTTTTTCTCACAATTGCTCTGTAGTACAGCTTGAGGTCAGGCATGTTGACTCCACTAGAGGTTCTTTTATTGTTGAGAATAGTTTTTGCTATCCTAGGTTTTTTATTATTCCAGATGAATTTGCCAATTGCCCTTTCTAGCTCAGTGAAGAATTGAGTTGGAATTTTGATAGTGATAGCTTTGAATCTGTAGAGTGCTTTTGGAAGGATATTCATTTTGACTATATTAATCCTGCCAATCCATGAGCATGGGAGATCTTTCCATCTTCTGAGATCTTCAAATTCTTTCTTCAGAGACTTGAAGTTCTTATCATACAGATCTTTCACTTCCTCAATTACAGTCACACCAAGGTATTTTATATTATTTGTGACTATTGTAAAGGGTGCTGTTTCCCTAATTTCTTTCTCAGCCTGCTTATCCTTTGTGTCAAGAAAGGCCACTGATTTGTTTGAGTTAATTTTATATCCAGCTACTACACTGAAGGTGTTTTATCAGGTTTGAGTGTTCTTTGGTGGAATTTTTAGGGTCACTTATATATACTATCATATCATCTGCAAATAGTGATATTTTGACTTCTTCTTTTCCAATTTGTATCCCCTTGATCTCCTTTTATTGTCGAATTACACTGGCTAGGACTTTAAGTACTATATTGAATAGGTAGGGAGAACGTGGTCAGCCTTGTGTAGTTCCTGATTTTAGTGGGATTGCTTCAAGTTTCTCTTCATTTACTTTGATGTTGGCTACTGGTTTGGTGTAGATTGCTTTTATTATGTATAGGTATGGGCCTTGAATTCCTGACTTTCCAAGACTTTTATCACTAATAGGTGTTGGATTTTTGTCAAATGCTTTCTCAGCATCTAATGATATGATCATGTGATTTTTGTCTTTGAGTTTGTTTATATAGTGGATTACATTGATAGATTTCTGTATATTAAACCATCCCTGCATCCCTTCAATGAAGCTTACTTGGTCAAGTTGGATGATCATTTTGACGTGTTCTTGGATTCGGTTTGCGAGGATTTTATTTAGTATTTTTGCATCAAAATTCATAAGGGAAATTGGTCTGAAGTTCTCTTTCTTTGTTGAATCTTTGTGTGGTTTGGGTATCAGAGTAATTGTGGCTTCATAGAATGAACTGGCTTCATAGAATGTGGCTTCATAGAATGAATCTTTTAGAAAGATAATGATGGCTATAGTTCCTCCACCTTAACTATGGTTTTGCTTTCTGGAGTTTACTGCCAAATATGGTCCAATGATATTTAATGGAAAATTTCCTAAATAACTTATGTTTTAGTAACTTTCATTCATAACATACCACTTTAACTCTTCTATTTTACTAATTAATGTTGGCAATCTCTTATAGTGATAATTTATAAATTATTCTTTTTCACAGATTGCTTTTATACAACATACTCTATAGTCCATTTGGTACTATGCATGATTTCAGGTATTTTGGGATGAATCCCCTAAGACAAAGGGAAGACTACTGTTTGATTAGCAGCTGAAACACCCTGCTCACTGTTACACACTAGTGCATCTCAGAGAACAATGTAGATTACATGACCTACTACCAATCATAATCTCCATGTATTAAATGACTAGTGTATATCAGATACTGGGGTAAGAGCTTAGGTTCAATGTCTTATTAAATTCTACAGTAATCCTCCAGATACCAAGTACAGATGAGCTAAGACAAGTTTAGAAAGGTAGACAACTAGCCAATCCAAACAATCAGAATGTTAATGTACTTCCTACAAGAAGGTCTACACATCAGCCCACAAATCGCCTTTACTTGCACTCCTTCACAGGCTAACTTACTTACCTCAATCTCCAAATAACCTAATCGTCTTCTCCTGAGTAAGTCACCCCCACAACTTCAGTGGAATTTCATCTGTCCTTAGAATGCCATTTATCACTTTCACACCTTTTCTTCCCTACTGAAATGCACATTCAAAAAGACATAGCAGAATATTCAGCATGTGAGTCACTCAGTAAATATATTCTGGTTCGATCAGTTTTAAAGTGGTTGTCACTGTGGCTTTTCCTCTACTTCATATTCAGTACTAGCACATCAGCTACTTCAAATGTGGTTAAAAATTCCTCCTACGGGTATTGCCAAGTTATGAGAACTAAACTAATAACTAAATATTAGACTCTTAAGAGACTGTACAAATACCCCCCCCCAAAAAAAAAACCCCATACCCTCTGATTCTTCATCCTTTCTTTCTTTTTCCAGAGACTCTTGTATAAGATAGTGATAAGTCAGCAAAGGAAATTTCATCTGATCCCTGGTCACATCTGCCAGAAGTACATATACCTTGCATTTAACAAGAGAAAGAAAAATCAGTCAGCTTATTCAACAGTAATCATAGTGTTTGCTATGCAGTGATTTTACCCCCTTTCTCCACATTAATCAGAACATTGCAGAGGATATTACTGTAGAGGATAACCTCTACATAATAAAAGCAAATTTTTTTCTTTAGAAGAATAAATGACTTACCACGGTGGATACTGAAAAAAAAGTCTTAGAGCCAGCAAGATGCCTGAAGATCTGATTTTGACTCCTGAAAACCACATATAAAGAAAGAACTGACTCCTCAAAGTTGTCCTCTAACTCCATATGTATAAGCATGCAAGCACACACACACACACACACACACACACACACACACACACACACAGAGAGAGAGAGAGAGAGAGAGAGAGAGAGAGAGAGGCAGAGGCAGGGGGAAGGATGGAAAGAAAATAAGTAAGTAATGCCGGTAGTGGTGGCACACGCCCGTAGGATTTGCTGAAGGAGGCAGAGGCAGGAAGATCACGAGTTCGAGGCCAGCCTGGGCTACACATTTTTGCCGGGCGTAGTGGCGCACACCTTTAATCCCAGCACTTGGGAGGCAGAGGCAGGAGGATTTCTGAGGCCAGCCTGGTCTACAAAGTGAGTTCCAGAACAGTCAGGGCTATACAGAGAAACCCTGTCTCAAACAAAACAAAACAAAACAACCCAAAACAACAACAACAACAAACACCCCAGAGTGTTAAATATCTATCAATTGACTTAGAAAACTCATGACTTCCACATAATTTTGTCCCATGTCTGAAATCATGAGTAAACAGTAAGTCCCATGTTTGTTGATTTGTTTTTTTTTTTAAAAGGAGTTGACTAAATATAACCTGTTTAAACTGAGTGTCTTATGCAACACACACCAAAGCAAAGTATTAATCATGTATTCTGGGAAGACAATAAACACCTACTGAGACTAGACCAGGCAATGAATGCGTTACTGATTTATATTTTCTACATCAAGGTTAGACAGATGTCTCAGCTGTTGAGAGTACTTGCTGACCTGGCACAAGGCCTAGGTTCAATTCCCAATACCTACATAGTGACTCACAAAACTGTCTCTAATTTCAGTTTTAGAGGACACAACCTCATTTGGCCTCAAGACTCTAGGCACGTATATGATGCACATACATACATGCAGGCACACACATACATAAAACAAACATTTTTTTTAAAAGTCACACCTTCTGCATGCCAGACAAAAAAATAAACAAACAACAATAATAACAAAAGTTAAGAATGTTCAAGACTGGTGTAGGTTATATAGCTCTACATTAGAACAGGGGAAAAATTCCTAAACAGAACAGCAAAGGCCTGTGCTGTAAGATCAAGAATCAACAAATGGGACCTCAAAAAATTGCAAAGCTTCTGAAGGGCAAAAGATACTGTCAATAAAACAAAAAGGCCACCAACAGATTGGAAAAGAATTTTTACCAATCCTAAATCTGATAGGGACTAATATCAAATATATACAAAGATCTTAAGAAGTTGAACTCCAGAAATTCAAATAAACCCATTAAAAATGGGGTACAGAGCTAAACAAAGAATTCTCAAGTGAGGAATACCGAAGGGCTGAGAAACACCTGAAAAAATGTTCGACATCCTTAATCATCAGGGAAATGCAAATCAAAACAATCCTGAGTGAGATTCCACCTGACACCAGTCAGAATGGCTAAGATCAAAAATTCAGGTGACAGCAGATGCTGGCGAGGATGTGGGATTGCAAGCTTGAACAAACACTCTGGAAATCAGTCTGGCAGTTCCTCAGAAAACTGGACATAGTACTAACAGAAAATCCAGTAATATCTCTCCTGGGCATATACCCAGAAGATGTTCCAACTTGTAATAAGGACACATGCTCCACTATGTTCATAGCAGCCTTATTTATAATAGCCAGAAGCTGGAAAGAACCCAGATGTCCCTCAACAGAGGAATGGATACAGAAAATGTGGTACATTTACACAATGGAGTACTACTCAGCTATTAAAAACAATGAATTTATGAAATTCTTGGACAAATGGATGTATCTGGAAGATATCATCCTGAGTGAGGTAACCAAATCACAAAAGAAGTCCCTTGATATGCACTCACTGATAAGTGGATATTAGCCCAGAAACTTAGAATACCCAAGATACAATTTGCAAAACACAAGAAAATCAAGAAATAGGAAGACCAACGTGTGGATACTTCCTTCGTCCTTAGAATAGGAAACAAAATACCCATGGAAGGAGTTACAGAGACAAAGTTTGGAGCTAAGATGAAAGGATGGACTATCTAGAGACTGCCCCAGCTGGGGGTCCATCCCATAAACAGCCACCAAACCCAGACACTGTTGCATATGCCAGCAAGATTTTACTGAAATGACCCTGATATAGCTGTCTCGTGTGAGGCTATGCCAGTGCCTGTCAAATATAGATGCTGATGCTCACAGTCATCTATAGGATGGAACACCGGGCCCCCAGTGGAGGAGCTAGAGAAAGTACCCAAGAGCCGAAGGGGTTTTCAACCCTATAGGTGGAACAACAATATGAACTAATCAGTATCCCCAGAACTTGTGTTTCTAGCTGCATATGTAGCAGAAGATGGCCTAGTTGGCCATTATTGGAAGAGAGGCCCCTTGGTCTAGAAAACTTTATATGCCCCAGTACAGGGGAATTCCAGTGCCAAGAAGTGGGAGTGAGTGGGTAGGGGAGCAGGGCAGGTGGAGGGTATAGGGGACTTTTGGGATAGCATTTGAAATGTAAATGAAGGATATATCTAATAAAAAATAAAAACAAGCTATATTAGAAGAATTGAACCATTTCTCTCTCTCTCTCTCTCTCTCTCTCTCTCTCTCTCTCTCTCTCTCTCTCTCTCTCTAGAAAGTTTAGGTCTATGTAATATTATTTTGTTATGCTTATATGGTAGCCAGACTGTTTTGTAGAAAAAGATGAAGGCATTTCCTCTTTAGGTTTGTACAATAAAATTATATATAATAGGTAAGAATATATCCAATTTAGATGTTGGCAAGATTAAAAGGGTGTTTCCATGGGAATTCTAAAAAAGCCATTTCAAACAATCAGGAGGGTAGATTTTTTTTAGAGGTGCAAAGTTTCTTGTCCTGTATCTCTCAAAATTCCATGGATCCTACCATATGCCTGTCAGGAGCCATTTTGCCTGCTTCTGTGATAGCCTACATGTCAAGCAGAGTCAAGTCAGGCCAGGGTCTGCTGGTAGATTTCCTGGTCTGCTGACCATGGAATGATAAGAGAGGATACACGTGAAGCTCAAGGCAAGGAGCTGAATGTTCTGTTAATTTTGGAAGAAGGAACAAGAAGAAATATGGAGGCCTCCAAATGGATACAGATATCAAATATACATCAACCACTGTCTCTGCTGACTTATGACTTTGTTTCCAATGATACTGTAAAGTATATAAAGCCTAAGAGAATTAAACTCCAGGCTGCCACAGTCCTAAATAGACAGTCCTGTCGATTTCTAACCTATATCTCTGAGCCTTCTTTTCTGTCTTTTCTATACTCCTCACTCCTGCCTCAAAAGACAGCTCGACATTGTACAAGCTGGACTGGTATATATGCCAATTTGGGCATCCAATCCTCAACATGGCACTGTGTTCCCTGGAGTCTTCAGAACTTGTTAAGAACTGTTGCCCATTCATTTGGAGCTACCTTTCCTTGTTACTTCTTATCACCAAATCAAGAGTCTCACCTTTGCCTTTTCATCCATGCAGGCCTCAACATCCTCCTAGTTCCAATATATAATTGGTTCGGCAATGTGTACAGCAAGATGTCAGTTCTGTCTTGCTACAGTCAGTGTTGAATGTATTTGTTTGCTTATTTAGTTACATAGTAAGCTTTTAAAAAGACTTACTACTACAGCCAATTTATTATATACAGAGCAACCTTACATGCATTGTAGATTGTCATACACATGGTTACTGAATCTTCACTACCTTTTAACCTGAAAAGAAAATGTACAACAAATATTTTTGACAATCATACAAACTCATCTGCCTATATAATGCACTTTTAGGGAAAATATTTTTGATCATTATGTTTGAATAAGAACACTTCTGGCTCCAATCTTCTGATGTCTCTACCCACAACTTCATCAAACAGACTAGTTTCCCTTCCTTGATGCATCTTTTGTTGTTGTTGTTGGGTTTTTTGTTTTGTTTTGTTTTTCTGTATTTTTGAGACAGGGTTTCTATGTATAGCCTTGGCTGTCCTGGAATTTACTTTGTAGACCAGGCTGGCCTCAAACTCAGAAATCTGCCTGCCTCTGCCTCCCAAGTGTTTGGATTAAAGGCATGTGTCACCACCGCCCGGCTCCTCGATGCATCCTCACTGCTTGCTGAGCCCTCCAGGCAAAGCCAAGTTGCCGTTAATAGTTTGCTATCCCAGAAGGACTTCCATTCTCCTGGCACCTCTCCTCCACATTCATCAGATTCCTGAACCATACAGGTTAACTTTCCTTTCCCGACTCATCTTCCCTGCTCTCTGAGACTTCTGGGCCAAGTCAAGGTACCCTGAGCAGCCTGCTAGCCCAGAAGGACTTCCATTCTACTGGCACCTCTTTAACCACCTTCACTGGACCAGAGGCTTCTAAACCACACAGTCCAATGATACCCATCAGAGGCCTGCCATACCAGGGCCATGAAGTTTTATCCCCTCCCAATACCTACTACGATAAGAACACCCACAGACCAAAATCATCCAGGTAGCTAAAGGCCCTCAAAAGAACACAATCAACAAAAGCCAGGGCAATATGAAACCTACAAATTACAGCTATGCCATTATATCAAGCCCTTGATATACTAACACAACACACCCCCCCCCCCAAAAAAAAAGAAAAAAGAAAGAAAGAAAGAAAATGACCTTAAATCCAATCTTATAAAGATGATAGAAACTTTTAAGGAGGAAATGAATAAATCCCTTCAAGAATACAATCAAACAGAGAGAGTCTTGAAAGAGGAAACAAATAAATCCCTTAGGGAAATACAGAAAAATATGATTAAACAGGTGAAGGAAATAAATAAAACTGTGCAAGACATGAAAGTGGAAATATAAGGAATTAAACACACACACACACACACACACACACACACACACACACACACACACACACACACACAAGCTGATGAAATCCTGGAGATGGAAAACCTAGTGAAGAGAACAGGAACAACAGATTCAAGCATCACCAACAGAATACAGAATATGGAAGACAAACTCTCAGGTGTAGAACATGCACTAGAGGAAATTGATTCAACAGTCAAAGAAAATGTTAAATCTAAAAAATTCCTGATGCAAAACATCTAAGAAATCTGGGATGCCATAAAAAAACCTAACATAAGAATAATAAGACCAGAAAATATTCTCAATAATATCATAGACAAATCTTTCCAGCCTAAAGAAAGAGATGCCTATAAACATACCAGAAGCCCATAGAACGCCAATTAGACTGAAGGAGAAAAGAAAATCTACCCAGCACATAATAATCAAAACAAAATCTACAGAACCTCTACCAAGCCACAGGTGTTAACCTAGACTAACATGCCCAACAAAACTCTCAATCACCATAGATGGAGAATACAAGATATTTCAAGACAAATCCAAATTCAAACAATATCTATCCACAAATCCAGCCCT
>LR749499.1:3941440-4082616 GCA_902729485.2 Mus minutoides | reverse complement strand
AAAAAAAAAAAAAAAAAAAAAAAAAAAAAATCCAACACTGACTTCAGCAATGCAGAAATAACATCTCACTTTACAAACCGTGAACTGATCATTATGGGAACTGGGGAAATGCTATCAGCAAAGCTGAGGCCTGAGAAATTTGTACAAGTGTTTTCAAAGGGTCACCAGCAGTTCCTCAATGCTTTCTGGAAGAGAATCAGGCAGCTAATCCTGCTACGGAACTTCTGTAAGAAGAATAAGACTTGGATTCAGCAGATAGCAAGGGACTTGAAATGAAAAATATGTAACATGTGTGATGGTTTGTATATGCTGGGCCCAAGGAGTAGCACTATTAGAAGGTGTGGTCCTGTTGGAGTAGGTGTGTCACTGTGGGTGTGGGCTTAAGACTCTCACCCTAGCTACCTGTAGGTCAGTATTCCACTAGCAGCTGTCAGAGGAAGATGTAGAACTCTCAGCTCTTCCAGCCCTACATCTGCATGCCTGGATGCTACCCTGCTCCCACCTTGATGATAATGGATTGAACCTCTAAAGCTTTAAGATAGTTCCAATTAAATGTTGTCCTTATAAGAGTTGCCTTTGTTTCATAACTTCTGTTAAGTGTCCATGTGTCTCTGTTTAGTTTCTGTTTCCAGGATCTGTCCATTGGTGAGAGTGGGGTGTTGAAGTCTCCCACTATTATTGTGCGAGGTGCAATGTGTGCTTTGAGCTTTACTAAAGTTTCTTTAATGAATGTGGCTGCCCTTGCATTTGGAGCATAGATATTTAGAATTGAGAAGATTTTACCTTTGATGAGTATGAAGTGCCCCTCCTTGTCTTTTTTGATAACTTTGGGTTGGAAGTCAATTTTATTCGATATGAGAATGGCTACTCCAGCTTGTTTCTTCGGACCATTTGCTTGGAAAATTGTTTTCCAGCCTTTTAGTCTGAGGTAGTGTCTGTCTTTGTCCCTGAGGTGGGTTTCCTGCAAGCAGCAAAATGTTGGGTCCTGTTTGTGTAGCCAGCCTGTTAGTCTGTATCTTTTTATTGGGGAATTGAGTCCATTGATGTTAAGAGAAATTAAAGAAAAGTAATTGTTGCTTTCTGTTATTTTTGTTGTTAAAGTTAGGATTCTGTTTTTGTGGCTATCTTCTTTTAGGTTTGTTGAAGGATTACTTTCTTGCTTTTTCTAGGGTGTAGTTTCATCTTTGTGTTGGTGTTTTCCCTTTATTATCCTTTGAAGGGCTGGATTTGTGGCTATTGTGTGAATTTGTGTTTTGTCAAGGAATACTTTGGTTTCTCCATCTATGGTAATTGAGAGTTTTGCTGGGTATGGTAGCCCGGTCTGGCATTTGTGTTCTCTTAGGGTCTGTATAACATCTGCCCAGAATCTTCTGGTTTTCATAGTCTCTGGTGAGAAATCTGGAGTAATTCCAATAGGACTGCCTTTATATGTTACTTGACCTTTTTCCCTTACCGCTTTTAATATTCTGTCTTTATTTAGTGCATTTGTTGTTCTGATTATTATGTATCAGGAGGAATTTCTTTTCTGGTCCAATCTATTTGGAGTTCTGTAGGCTTCTTGTATGTTCATGGGTATCTCTTTCTTTAGTTATGGGAAGTTTTCTTCTATAATTTTGTTGAAGATATTTGCTGGCCCTTTAAGTTGAGAATCTTCATTCTCATCTACTCCTATTATCCATAGGTTTGGTCTTCTCATTGTGTCCTGGATTTCCTGGATATTTTGAGTTAAGATCTTTTTTGCATTTTGTATTTTCTTTGATTGTTGTGTCCATGTTCTATAGAATCTTCTGCACCTGAGATTCTCTCTTCCATCTCTTGTATTCTGTTGCTGATGCTCACATCTATGGTTCCTGATTTCTTTCCTAGGCTTTCTATCTTCAGGGTTGTCTCCCTTTGGGTTTTCTTCATTGTTTCTACTTCCATTTTTAGATCTTGGATGGTTTTTTCAATTTCATCACGTGTTTGGTTGTGTTTCCTGTAGTTCTTTGAGGAATTTTTGTGTTTCCTCTTTAAGGTCTTTTACTTGTTTAGCAGTGTTCTCCTGTATTTCTTTAAGTGAGTTATTAATGCCCTTCTTAAAATCTTCTACCACCATCACGAGATATGATTTTAAATCCGAGTCTTGCTTTTTGGGTGTGTTGGAGTATCCAGGACTCTCTGTGGTGGGTGTACTGGGTTCTGATGATGCCAGGGTTCTTGGTTTCTGTTAGTAAGATTTTTATGTTTGCCTTTCGCCATGTGGTAATCTCTGGTGTTAACTTTCTAGCTGTATCTGGCTGGAGCTTGATCCTCCTGTGATTCTGTTAGCCTCTGTCAGCACTCCTGGGAGTCCAACTCTCACCTGAGTTCCAGTGGTCAGAGCACTCTCTGCAGGCAAGCTCTCCTTTTGCAGGGCAGGTGTCCAGAAGTCTGGAGCTCTGATCCACCTCCTGAGTCCTGGGGTCAGAGCCCTCTTAGGCCCACTCTCCTCTGGCAAGGAAGGTACCCAGGGGTCTGGGTCTCAGCTCTGTCTCTTGGCTGAGGATTAAGGCCTGAAGGGATCCTGTCCAAGAAGCTCTGTTGCTTCTTTTGCCCAAGTGCTCTCCAGTGATCACCAGGTCCTGGGTGTGCTAGGGTTCCTGAGGCATGGAGAGTCCTCTGGGGCACTTGATGCCCTTGGCTGGGTTCACAAGGAAGATGGCAGGGCTAGCCCTGACTGGAAAGAATCCCAGCCTCTGGTTAGCTGGGGTTCCTTTGTTCCTGTTCCTGCTGGCACAAGACCCTCTGAGATTCTTTGGAGTTGATGTTGTGTTCCACTCATCCATAATCCCGATGTGATCCTGAGGTCCTGCCGCATGGAGAGTACTCTGGGGCCCTTTGTGGCCTCTGCTAGGTTCAGGTGGAAGATCAAAATTGATCCATTCTTATCTGCTTGTACAAAGCTCAAGTCTAAGTGGATCAAAGACCTACACATAAAACCAGATACACTGAAACTTATAGAGGAGAAAGTGGAAAATATCCTCAAACATATGGGCACAGGGAAAAAATTCCTGAACAGAACACCAATGACTTGTACTGTAAGATCAAGAATTAACAAATGGGACCTCATAAAATTGCAAAGCTTCTGTAAGGCAAAGGACACTGTCAATAAGACAAAAAGGCTGCCAACATATTTGGGAAAGATCTTTACCAATCCTAAATCTGGTAGAGGGATTATATCCAATATATACAAAGAACTCAAGAAGTTGGCCTCCAGAAAACCAAATAACCCCATTAAAAATGGGGTGCAAAGCTAAACAAAAAATTCTCAACTGAGGAATACCGAATGGCTGAGAAGCAACTAAAAAAAATGTTCGCTATCCTTAATCTTCAGGATTAAGGATATGCAAGTCGAAACAACCCTGAGATTCTACCTCACACCAGTCAGAATGGCTAAGATCAAAACCTCAGGTGATAGCAGATGCTGGCAAGTATGTGGAGAAAGAGGAACACTCCTCCATTGCTGGTGGGATTGCAAGCTGGTACAACCCCTCTGGAAATCAGTCTGGCGGTTTCTCAGAAAATTGGACATAGAACTACTGGAAGATCCAGGAATACCACTCCTGGGCATATTCCCAGAAGATACTCCAACATGTATTAATGCTCTACTATGTTCATAGCAGCCTTTTATAATATAGCCAGAAGCTGGATAGAACACAGATGTTCCTCAACAGAAGAATGGATACAGAAAATGTGCATTTACCCAATGGAGTATTGTGCAGTTATTAAAAACTATGAATTTATGAAATTCTTAGACAAATGGATGGATGTGGAGGATATTATCCTGAGTGAGTTAACCTAATCACAAAAGAACATACATGATATGCACTCATTGATAAGTGGATATTAGCCCAGAAGCTTGGAATATCCAAGATACAATTTGCAAAATACATGACACTCTAAAAGAAGGAAGATCAAAGTGTGTATACTTTGGTCCTTCTTAGAAGAGGGAACAAAATACCCATTGAAAAAGTTACAGAGACAAAGTGTGAAGCAGAGACTGAAGGAATGACCATACAGAGACTGCCCCACCTGGGGATCCATCCCATAAACAACCACCAAACCCAGACACTATTGTGGATGCCAACAAGAGCTTGTTGACAGGAGCCTGATATAGCTGTCTCCTGAGAGGCTCTGCCAATGCCTGACAAAAACAGAAGTGGATGCTCACAGCCATCCACTGGACAGAACACAGCATCCCCAATAATGGAGCTAGAGAAAGTACCCAAGGAGCTGAAAGGGTTTGCAGCCCCACAGGAGAAACAACAATATGAACTAGCCAGCATATCTAGAGCTCCCTTGAACTAAAACCACCAACCAAAGGGAACTCATCGTGGGACTCATGGCTCTAGCTGCATATGTAACAGAGGATGTCCTACTCGGTCAT
Source organism: Mus minutoides (assembly GCA_902729485.2). Taxonomy (NCBI): domain Eukaryota; kingdom Metazoa; phylum Chordata; class Mammalia; order Rodentia; family Muridae; genus Mus; species Mus minutoides. The sequence continues at coordinate 4,078,211 of LR749499.1, read as the reverse complement.
TAATGGGAGTAGAGGCCCTTGGTATTGTGAAGGTTATATGCTCCAGTATAGGGAACTACCAAGTCCAGGAAGCTGAGTGGGTGGTTTGGTGAGAAGTGGGAGGGGTAAGGGATAGGGGTTTTTAGAGGGGAAACTAGGAAAGAGGATAACATGTGAAAAGCAAATAATGAAAATATCTAATAAAAAAAAAGAAACAAAAAAATCTATGTCCATCTAGAATTTCCAGGTAAAACTCATTTCATTAGATTTTGCATGTGTAATCGGTTAATATGCAGTCATACTATATTGAGATGAGAGCTATATATAATGAATGATATTCTTATAAATGTAAAGTCACAAGTCAGATAGATACAGGGAGGAAAGCCAGGCAGTAATGAAGGCAGCTAACTGAAACAAATTTATAAGTCAAATTATGCTTATATCTGCAGTAGTCACCAAAAGCTGTAAAAGAAGTATGAAACACATCCTCCCTTATAGCCTTCAGAAAAATCTAATGTGGGTAATATGTTAGCCTTGGAGTTCTGGCTGGAAGAGCTGAGGAACCATGCATTTATATTCTAGGCTTCCTAACCTGTAAGAGCCCTTTGCTTGTTAGGGCATTCATTGGAAACAAACACAGGGGGTGGAGAAATGAACCTCTGCTTCTGCTGAGGAAGTATCAATGTCATAAAGCAGAAGAAAATGACTGTGCTGGGGAAGATTGTTGGGGTCCCTTCTCAAAATAAATAATCAAGAGTGGCATCAGTAGTTGATGGCTTGTTATCTACTTTCATAGTTATTATGATAGTGTTCATGTCTGTGTCCATGCATATGTGGGTGTGCACATGTGTGTGTATGTGCATGTGTGTGTGTTCCAAATACCTTCTTGTAAACAATTATCATTTCCCCAGGGGTAGTATTACAACTTGCACTAGTGTCACTTTTTTTTTTCTGCTATACTAATGTCAAACTTTTTCTCAGCAAGATATAAGCATAATAAGCATTGAGTTCAAGATTTGAAAACTTTTAGGCTTCTACAGTGGCTGAGATCAAGGAACCATAATTAATAACCCTCATGTTGGTAGGCACTGCTGCCCTTCTCCTCCATGAAACACCAGAGCCAGTTGAGTCAACAGGTTGTAAAGACTAGAAGAGTTGAGTGATTGTAATAGATAGTCAAGGGTCTGAAAGGGCAAAGTTTGCCCAAGTATAGGAAAGGAAAATGTATACAAATTGCCCATGCCTCTGTCATGCCTCAGAAATATGTTTTCCACTTGTTTACCAGGAATTTGAAATTTAGAGCTTGAGGTTTTAAGATCACTAATTCACTAAGCTATCACTGTTTAGGGAGACACTAGATAGAAAAAAGCTTTGAATACTCAACAAATATAAACAAAGGGCTGGGTTTTGAGAATGGTTAGAGTTGGATCTAACAAATTGCTCTGCCACATCAGTATGGAGATTATGCAGCATGGTGTGAGACTCTTTACTGACTTACTAGAGAACTTACTATGACTGAAGAAACATGAAAAACCTACCTATTTGGAGTGAGAAAGCTGACCATCTCTAGATAACTTAGTATCAAGAAGAGGAAGTGAAAATAAATTATCTACAATTAAAATCCTGAGCCTTTGCCAGGCACAAATACAAGAATTAGGTATACTACATGAATGGTGAGAATATCCTTGGGGGTGAGGATTCAAAAACAAATTAACTCAAAATAGTGTAATAAAAAAACACTGTGCAAATATCTCTGTAGGTGGGACTAGGTCTCTGAGCATATGCTTAAGAGTGACATAGCTGGGCCATATGTTATTTCTATTATAAAGGCTTTTTTTTAGAAGCCTCCATACTGATTTCCATAATGGCTATATTAGTTTGCATTGCCACCAACAGTGAATAAAGATTCTTCTTTGCCTACATCATCATCATTTGTTGTTTTCTTGATGCTAATCATCTGACTGGGAAATAATAGAATCTCAAAGTAGTTTTACTTAGAATTTCCCTGATTGCTAAGGAATGTTAACAGCTCAAAATATACATTGCTTTTGACTTATGGTTTTATTGCTGTGAAGAGATGCCATGATCATAGCAACTGTTACAAAAAAATTATTGAATTGGGTCTGGCTTGCAGTTTCAGAAGTTTAGTCCATTATCATCATGTCAAGAAGCATAGCAGGCAGAATGGTACTGGATAAGGAGCAAATATTTCTACATCTTGATCTGCAAGCAGCAGAAAGTGATTGCCACACTAGTTGTGGCTTGAGCATCTGAGACTTCAAAGCCTATCCCCAGCGATCATTTCCTCCAACAAGGCTTCACCTACTCTAGCAATGTCACTCTCTATGAGCTTATGGAAGCCATTTTCATTCAAGCCACCTCAGGTTCATTTGTCTATTTATTGACTGGGAGATTTATGAGGGCTTAGAGAATGTTTATTTTATTTATTTTTAGGAGTTATTTATATAGTTTAAATATTATCTCTATGTCTAAAGTATAATTGGCAAAGTTTTCTACAACATAAAAGAACTAAATAGCTGTCCATCAATAGATGAATGTAGAAAAATATGACATGTAAATACAATGAAATTTTATTAATCTCTAAAGAAAACTTAAATCATAACATTTGTAAAAAACTGGATGAAACTGGAAATTATTATGTTAAGAAAAATTAGCCAGTCTGGTGATGACAAATACTGCAGGCTTCCTCTCCTATACAGAGCCCAGATTTTAATTTATATACATGTGGATTTATATGTGTGATAGTGAAGGAGACAAGTCTGAAACTAGAAAGGAAACCATGGTGGGGGATTGGAGGGGGGACAAGAAAGATCTTAAAGTAAGTAGAGACATGAAAGTAGAAGGAGGCATTGAGAGAAAGACAGAGGACCACATGAAGTGAATGGGGATCATGATGAAACCAGTGTGCTCATTTAAGAAACTACTAACAATTTTTAAATGGCCTAAATGATGTAAAGCAAATAGACATAATTACAAAGATAAGGTGACAAATGTGTTACCATGGAGACATTATTTGAGTATCTCTTTTCTAACAATTGATAGATTGAGCAGACTAAATAATGATGAAGATCAAACATTAGTAATCATTTAAGTGTAGAACATTAAAAATTTTAATGATCAAACTTTAGTTAATAAACTGAGAATTTGATGATGATAGGGAATATATTCTGTTCATATGAACAACTTGAGCACACAGTACCCTTTAAAAAAAATATAACAAGATTGGAGAGGTAGCTTGGTAGTTAAGAGCATTGGTTACCAGAGAAAACCAGGTGATAAGAAGCAAGCACAAGAGCATAAGAAAAAGAAATCAATACTACTTGGCAACATCAGGACACAGTTCTCCCACTACAGCAAGCCCTGGATACCACAACACACCTGAAAAGCAAGTTTCTGATCTAAAATCCCATCTCATGAAAATGATAGAGGACTTTAAGAAGGACATAAATAATTCCCTTAAAGAAATACAGAAGAACACAGGTAAACTAGTAGAAACCCTTAAAGAGGAAACAAATAAATCTCTTAAGGAAATACAGGAACACACAGGTAAACAAGTAGAAGCCCTTAAAGAGGAAACACATAAACCTCTTAAGGAAATACAGGAACATACAGGTAAACAAGTAGAAGCCCTTAAAGAGGAAACACATAAATCTCTTAAGGAATTACAGGAAAACACAATCAAAAGGTGAAGGATGTAGGAAGTCACAGTTGCTCTGGGAAACCCCGGCACTGGGAAGCCCCTGGCTCCGGGAAACTCTGGCTCTCTCTTCAGGCTCTTCTCAAATGATAGGCCCTCCAGAAGGGCAATATGCAAATGAGACATGGCTTGTGGCACCAATGAACGGGCCATATGCTATTAAGGTGTAGCTTGGTGCACCAATCCGCAACTACTATGACACCCTCCCCCTTCACTGGGAGAGTATAAAAGCAGCAGCTCTGCTGCTGTCCAGGGTCCTGGGAATCTACTATCAAGGTGCTCCAGAATAAAGGTGACTGAGAAGATCCCGGTGGTGGCGTGACTTTCTTCTGGTCGAGGGAGGCGCGTCGCAGAAGGAATTGAACGAAATCATCCAGGAACTAAAAGTAGAAATAAAGACATTAAGGAAAACACAAAGGGAGACAACCCTGAAGATGGAAAACCTAGGAAAGAGAACAAGAGGCAAAGATGAAAGGATCACCAACAGAATACTAGAGATAGAAAAGAGAATCTCAGGCATACAGGCCATCATGAAAGACATTAACACACAGTCAAAAAAAAAAAAAGCAAAAAATCTTCTAACTCAAAACATTCAAGAAATCCAGGACACAATGTAAAGACCAAACCTAAAAATTATAGGTATAGAGGAGAGTGAAGATTCCCAACTCAAAGGGCCAGTAAACACCTTCAACAAAAGTATAGAAGAAAACTTCCCTAACCTAAAGAAAGAGATATGCCCATAAACAAACAAGAAGTCTACAGAACACCAAATATATTGGAGCAGAAAAGAAATTACTCTTGGTAGTAAATAATCAATACACCAAAATGCACAGAACAAAGAAAGAATATTGAAAGCAGTAAGGGAAAAAGGACAAGCATCATATAAAGGCAGACCTATCAGAATTACACCAGAATTCTCAAAAGAGACTCTAAAAGCCAAATAATCTTGGGCAGATGTTACACAGACCCTAAGAGAACAAAAGTGCCAGTGCTGGCTACTATACCCAGCAAAACTCTCCATTACCACAGATGGAGAAACCAAGATATTCCATTAGTACTTTTCCACTAACCCAACCCTATGGAGCACAATAGAAGGTAAACTCCAACATAAGAAGGGAAACTTCACCCAACAAAAAAACTAAGAAATTAATTTTCTCACAACAAACCTAAAAGATGAGATCCACTAACAACTAAACAAAAAATTAATTTGAGATTCACAAATGGAAAACAAATGCTGTCCCTTAAAGAGTAGGAGATGTGGAGAATTAGTTTCTTAGCCAAGCCTTGTGGTTTCTCCCCAAGATGAGTGAGTTCAGATCTAGAACAAAAATCGTATTAAATTGGTGTGCATAATCCTGGGGTTCATGGCTTAAATGAAGACACAGCTGTGCCTCCACACTGACCCAGGAATGCTGGGTTTCAGGCATGAGATAGAGCCTTTTCAAATGCTTCTTTGTAGCTTTTAACTCTGTTATTTATATAATTAAAATAAGCCATCATAAGTAAAAAGAATCCATTATACATTATTTATATTTGGTCTCATACAGGTTTAATAGGTCCATTAGCTCAAGGAAATGACTTGGCAACAAGCCAAAGAAGTAATGAAAAAACTGTCCTACATATTCTCTTTGCAAGTGAACTCCTGTAACTGTTTGTTGTACCAAAAGAAATGACATTTGGCCAATGGATGTTTTCTATTTTGCAGAATTTGGAAAACAAACGTACATACACCATATCATTGACACATATTCAGGGTTTCCATGGAGAACTGTTTTAAGATCTGAAAATGCTGGTTGCATAATTATACACTTGGATATATTGACAAGTATGAGGATACCTAAACAAATTAAAAATGATAATGCTCCTGTATATGTACCCAATAAGATGAGACAATTCAGTGCATGTTACAATATAAAGAATGTTACTAGATTACCACACAGTCCCATAGGGCAACCAGTTATAGAAAAAGCTGATTGTACATTAAAAGAGATGGTTATTAAACAAAATGACAGGTAAAAACCCCTAGGAACAGCTATTCTCTTCTCCACCATACAGGTAAGCTTCCCTTCTGCCATCCATCTTTCTTGCTTTCTGAGCCCTCTGCACCAAGTCAAGCTGCCCTGAGTAGTGTGCTATCACAGGGGGTGAGGGGTACCTCCACTCTCCCATCTCCTCTCCTCCACTCCATAAGACTACTGAACCATACAGGTAAGCTTACCTTTATCCATATATCTTCCCTGTTCTCTGAGCCCTCTGGGACAAGCTAAGCTGTCATGCGCAGCTTGCTATCCTGGGGGTGGGGAGTTCCATTCTTCCAACACCTCTCCACCAGACCTGAGACTCCTGAACCATACAGGTTAGCTTCCCTTCCCCCATGTACCTTCCCTGATGACTGAGCCCTATGGGTCAAGCCAAGCTGCTCTGAGTAGCCTGTTATCTCAGGGAGACCTCCATTCTCCCACCACCTCTCCTCTACCTCCATAGGATTTGTGAATCATACAGGGTAAGCTTACCTTCACCCCCCCCCCCACTTCCTTGCTCTCTGAGACCCCTGGGCCAAGCCAAGCTGCCCTAAGCAGCTAAGCAGTCTGCCATCCCAGGGAGACATCCATTCTTCTGCCACCTTTCCACCTACCTTCCTTGGACCTGAGGCTCCTGAACCATACAGAACTGTAGGTCCAAAACCCATACACTCCAAGGATGATACCCAACCTGTAATACCAGGATCGTTGAGGTTAGGCCCTCTGCCAATACCTACTATAACAAGAGCATCCAGGGACCAGAACCATCCAGATGTCAAAAGGCCTTTGAAAAAACATAAACAAAAAAAGCCAGGGCAATATGACACTTTCAGAGCAAAGCTATCATACTACAGGAAGCTCTAGATACCTTAATACAACTGAATCACAAGAAAATCCAATTTTATAAAGATGATAGAGAATTTAATGAGGAAACAAATAGGTCCCTAAAAGAAATACAGGAAAATACAATTAAGGAGGTGAAGGAAATTAAAAAAAAAATCTGGTCAAGACTTGAAAATGAAAATAAAAGCAATAAAGAAAACAAAAACTGAGGGAAACCTGGAGATAGAAACCTAGGGAAGAGCATCACTAACAGAACACAAGAGATGGAAGAGAGTCTCAGGTATATAAGATACAGTAGAAGAAACTGATACATCAGTCAAAAACAATGTTAATCTAAAAACTCTTAACACAAAGCATTCAGGAAATCTGGGATACAATGAAAAGACCTAACCTAAGAATAATAGGAATAGAAGAAGGTAAAGAGTTCCAGCTCCAAGCAAAATCATAGAAGAAACCTTTCCAAACCTAAAGAAAGATGCATACAAGAAGCTTCCAGAACACCAATTAGATTAGACCAGAAAATATCCTCCTGACACATAATAATCAAAACACATATCAAAGAAAAAATATTAAAACCAGAAGGGGGAAAGGCCAGGTAATATACAGAGGCAGACCTATCAGAATTACATCTGACTTCTATCTAAAATCTAGAAAGGCCTGGATGATATCTTATAACCTCTACAAAACTACAGATGCGACCCTAGACTACTATACCCAGCAAAACTCTCAATCACCATAGATGGAGAAAACAAGATATTTTAAGACAAATCGAAATTCAAACAATATCTATCCACAAGTCTAACACTACAGAAAACAGTGTTGGAAAACTCCAACACAAAGATCATAGCTACATCTAAGAAAATATGGAAATAAGCAATCACATACCAGCAAAAACAAGGGAAACACATGCACACACACATAGAGACTAACAACAACATCATAATAACAGGAATTGACAGTCATTGGTCATTAATATCTGTCAGCATTAATGGATTCAATTCCCCAATAAACAGACACAAGCTAACAGAATGCAGGCAAAAACAGGATCCATTATTAGGCTGCATACGAGAAACACACATTAGCAATAAAGGTAGACATTACCTGAGAGTAAAAAGTGGATACAAAGTTTTTTAAGCAAATGGACCCAAGAAACAAACTGGAGCAGCCATTATAATATCTAATAAAATAGACTGTGGGAAGCGTAACCACTGAGCTAAGATGGTGCCCAGCTTAGTGACAAGCCTTGTAACCCCATCCTGTTTACTAAAACTTCCGAAAATGTGCAGCTGAGTCATCTGCGCCTACCGCATGATCTGAAACGTCATATAGCCTTACCATAGTGTTAGCCAATGATCTGTTGTCCTGCCTGCACGTGCAACTCGTGCTAGGGGTGGGATGATGCTGATTGGAGAGCAATGAGTGGAGTGAGATGATGTAAGAGGGCTGTGTATATATGGAACGGCCTGAGTAAAGGGAGGAGTTCACTGAGGGAGATTGCTGAGAGAGAGCACGCTGTTACTGCCTTGAGTAAAAGATCGAGATTGCTGTTGAAGAACCTACCTTGGTGTGAGTGTCGTTATTCCCAGTCTCTGCTGGTCAGAGATTGGGGTCGCGGCAATAGACTTTCAACCAAAATTAATCAATTACTTGTGGGCTTGTTTTAACACCTTGAATGAGGCTTTTTCTCATGATTTGGTCTAAGTATCTTTAAGATCCACTCTCTACACATAAAAAGCAGCTGAGAACATTCTTGGGAATAGCTATATTCTGGAAGAAATGGGTCCTCAACTTAAAAGTCATTTTCAAGCCTTTTTTTATCAGGCTCTGCAGGGAAAGTATCAAGTGACTTGGAAAAAAAAATTAATAGGGAATATTGGAATGGTAAAGAGTGCCTGAGTTATGTTCCAGCAGTTGCTTGAATGGAGAAGCCCTTTTTTGTCTTTAGAGTACAAAGACAGTGGGACTAGGGATATTTTCCCAAAATCTGGGGAACACTAATTCATTTATTTGCCTTTAAAAGTTCTTTCTTATCTCACTCCTTTCCCCACAGTTTACTATGGCATATGTAATCTCAACATACTGCTCTACTTGTCACAAAGCAATGTCATTCTTTATAGAATCTCTTTCTTATTACTAAAATAAAAAAGTAGCTCACAAATGCTGCTAAGCAAAGCATTTGTGATCTATTTTTCGTGTTCCAGCAGTTCTAAGAAGCAAGACATGGGAAAAATCTTGTTTTATAAGGAGAGAGATGGGGAGAGAGAGTGAGAGATAGAGAGAGAGTGAGATATATATATAGAGAGAAAGAACGAGAGAGAGAGAGAGAGAGAGAGAGAGAGAGAGAGAAGAGAACACCAAAGAAACAAGCACAAGCACTTCTCCGTACTTCTGTTGGAGAATGACTTCACTCATTGTGGTGAGGTGTGGAGAAAGTCAGTCTTGGAATCACAATGATGTGGGTTATTTGAGAGCCATGGGGCTTTTCTTGGCTCTAGCTAAGTTAACCTTTGAAAAGGTAGAGTGTTAGACAATCATGGTGTACTGGGACTACTCTATTAAGGGAAACAAACAGAAGTGTATATATTTTCTCTTGTAAATGGGCAAAGGCATGAAAGTCAAAGAGTAACCAATAGGAATGAAGAAGTGAAAAGGTGGTGGGGATAATGAAGGGAAACACAGGAGGGAGTATGATAATTATATTGTATGGATGAACAGAAGTTAAGATCTGATGTGCCTATCCAAAGTCACTCCATCCTGGGGTTTTCCAGACTTGCCTTGCCCTGAAAGGTTCCATTTACAAGCAGCTTTTTAATACATTTTTGGGGTAGAAGATAGCTCTGAACTTCAGTGAACATGATAACAGCACTGTCTATATAATGGCATTCATGTAGCAAAGACTGATAATGACTCATTTCTGGGAGTGGGAAAGATTTCACTCTATCAAGTTATGAGGGGAAATTACAACTGCAGGGACAGGTGGACATATTAAAATCATATTTTAAAAAATGGGCCCAAGATTTTACTGGATATAACAAATTGAGGAAGATCTTTATTTTGCATACCTATTCCTTATAACATATAACACAGAGATGACAGTGACCTTACCTGCCTCTCAGTTCACCACCTAGACTATGTGTCATGAGACTAACAGGCAGAGAACTCCCAGCAGTCCTATGGACTTTGGCAAGGCTCAGGAATATCATATCATTTGCTGATGAAGGCCCTATCATCAGCCATTGCTGGGGTTGCTGATGCTACTTCTCATCTGTTACAGACTGTCCAGAGGACCTTACAGAGGCCACAAAGCCGTTGACTTGTGTCTTTGATCACAAATGTTAAGCACTCCCAGAGCTGGTGCCATCTGCCTTCCCATGGATGATGCTCTGTCACAGCTGTTATTCCTAACCTCCATCAACATTATATGCAAGTACCTCCTCTTTTGGCATCCTCAACCAATGCCTAAATTACATTGCTTGGGTTCTGTTCTTCTCCCCTCCCCCCAGTGCCTAATGCCTGTGAATCAATAAGTATCCTGATGTCCTGTTTTGTTTTGTTTTGTTTTGTTTTTCTCTCAACAGCACCAGGCACTCTGCATAAACCCATTCTTTTACCACAATTTCCTATCTGAATTCACCTATGTGGCATGCAGCATTTCGGGAGGATTTTCCAGATTCCCATACCTTGGTGTACACATCCTGTATAATGTCCTTCCTTTGTGGGTAGGCAATGGGATGTCACTCTGTGACCATGTTAAAACACTATCTTTTCTGGCTTTGAAGACTTACTATATCCCCATAATGGACAGAACACTGGCAGAGTGGCCAGTGTCCTACAGTAACTGAGATTAGTCCTAGGCAAATACCCAACTATCTCGGTCCTTCAATTGAAAGAAAGGAAAAACTGAATCTTCCAATAACTAGTGAAGCTGTGAGAAGTCCTCAAGGCCCAGATATGAGTTATAGTATGGCTGACACTTTGATGGCCAATATCGGCAGATCATTACTAGCTGGACTCTTAATCCGAGGAAACTATGACATAATATTGTTAATCTACTTAGTTTGTGGTAATTTGTTACACAAACACACTCACAAAGAAATTAAACACAAACAATGGATGTTGTAGTTGTAGGCCAGTTCATGCTTTTACAAGGAAACAGAATATTAGTTGAGAATATGAACAACAGAGACCAGTCTGTGCAGGAGAGCACAAGGGCTGCAGAAGCAACATAGCTTCAGGGACAGGGCCCCTTTCAGGCCTTCATCTTCAGCCAGGAGGCAGAACGGAGCTCCAGACATCTGTGCACTTTCCCCACAAGAGGAGAGTTGGTTCCAGAGAGTGCTCTGACAGTGGGAGCAGGTGAGAGTGCCATCTTGTATCCCTGGTCCCTCAGAGACCAGTCTGCGCAGGAGAGTGCACAGGCTGCAAAATAAACAGAGCTTCTGGGATAGGGTCCCTTTAGGGCCTTCATCTTCAGCCAGGAGGCAGAGCTGAGCTACAGACCTCTGTGCAACTTCCCTGCAAGAGGAGAGCTTGCCTGCAGAGAGTATTCTGCCCATTTAGACTCAGGAGAGAGTTGGACTCACAGGAGTGCTGACAGAGACTGACAGAACACACGAGGAACTAGCTCCATCCAGAGACAGCTATAACAAATCACACCAGAGATTACCAGATGGCAAAATAATCTTACTAACAGAAACCAAGACCACTCAGCATCATCAGAACCCAGCACTCCTACAACAGCTAGTCCTGGATACCCCAACACACCCAAAAAGCAAGATTCAGATTGGAAATCATATCTCATGATGCTGGTAGAGGATTTTAAGAAGGAAATTAATAACTCACTTAAAGAAATACAGGAGAATACTGCTAAACAGGTAGAAGTCCTTAAAAAAGAAACACAAAATTCCTTAAAGAATTACAAGAAAACACAACCAAACAGGTGATGGAATTGAACAAAATCGTCCAGGATCTAAAAATAGAAGTAGAAACAATAAAGAAAACCCAAAGGGAGACACCTCTAGAGATAGAAAATCTAGGAAAGAAATCAGGAACCATAGATGTGAGTATCAGCAACAGAATACAAGAGATGGAAGAGAGAATCTCAGATGCAGAAGATTCCATAGAGAACATGGGCACAGCAATCAAAGAAATGCAAAAAGATCCTAATACAAAACATCAGGAAATCCAGGACATAATAAATGAGAATGAAGATTTTTCAACTTAAAGGGCCAGCAAATATCTTCAACAAAACTATAGAAGAAAACTTCCCATACCTAAAGAAAGAGATGCCCATGAACATACAAGAAGCCTACAGGACTCCAAATAGAGTGGACCAGAAAAGAAATTCCTCCTGATACATAATAATCAGAACAACAAATGCAGTATATAAAGATAGAATATTAAAAGCACCAAGGAAAAAAGGTCAAGTAACATATAAAGGCAGACATATTAGAATTACATCGGAATTCTCACCAGAGGTATGAAAGACAGAAGATCCTGGACAGATGTTATACAGACACTAAGAGAACACAACTGCAAGCCCAGGATACTATACCCAGCAAAATTCTCAATTATCATAGAAGGAGAACCAAATTCACACAATATCTTTCACGAATCCAGCCCTTCAAAGGATAATAAAGGGAAACCACCAACACAAGGACAGAAACTACATGCTAGAAGAAGCAAGAAAGTAATCCTTCAACAAACCTAAAAGAAGATAGCCACAAGAACAGAATCCCAACTCTATCAACAAAATAACAGGAAGCAACAATTACTTTTCTTTAACATTTCTTAATATCAATGGACTCAATTCCCCAATAAAAAGACATAGACTAACAGACTGGCTACATAAACAGGACCCAATATTTTGCTGCTTGCAGAAAACCCACCTCAGGGAAAAGACAGACACTACCTTAGAGTGAAAGGCTGGAGAACAATTTTCCAAGCAAATTGTCCAAAGAAACAAGCTGAAGTGGCCAGTCTAATATCACATAAAATTTATTTACAACCCAAAGTTATCAAAAAAGACAAGGAGGAGCCCTTAACGCCCATCAAAGGTAAAATCTTCCAAGATGAACTCTCAATTCTGAATATCTATGCTCCAAATGCAAGGGCAGCCACATTCACTAAAGAAACTCTAGTAAAGCTCAAAGCACACATTGCACCTCACACAATAATAGTGGGAGACTTCAACACTCCACTCTCATCAATGGACAGATCCTGGAAACAGAAAGTAAACAGAGATACATGGAAACTAACAGAAGTTATGAAACAAATAGATTTAACAGATATCTACAGAACATTTTATCCTAAAACAAAAGGATATACCTTCTCAGCACCTCATGGTACCTTCTCCAAAATTGACCATATAATTGCTCACAAAACAGGCCTCAACAGATACAATAATATTGAAATTATCCCATGCATCCTATTAGATCACAACGGACTAAGGCTGATTTTCAATAACAACATGAATAATAGAAATCCAACATTCACATAGAAGATGAACAACACTCTATTCAATGATAACTTGGTCAAGGAAGAAATAAAGAAAGAAATTAAAGACTTTTTAGAGTTTAATGAAAATGAAGCCACAAAATACCCAAACTTATGGGACACAATGAAGGCATTCCTAAGAGGAAAACTTATAGCCCCAAGTGCCACCAAAAATAAACTAGATAAAGCATACACTAGCAGCTTGACAGCACACCTAAAAGCTCTCGAAGAAATGGAAGCAAATTCACACAAGAGGAGTAGATGGCAGGAAATAATCAAACTCAGGGCTGAAATCAACCAAGTGGAAACAAAAAGAACTATTCAAAGAATCAACCAAATCAGGAGCTGGTTCTTTGAGAAAATCAACAAGATAGATAAACCCTTAGCCAGACTCACTAGAGGGCACAGGGACAGTAATCTAATTAACAAAATCAGAAATGAAAAAGGAGACATAACAACAGAACCTGAGGAAATCCAAAACATCATTAGATCCTACTACAAAAGGCTATACTCAACAAAACTGGAAAACCTGGATGAAATGGACATCTTCCTAGACAGATACCAGGTACCAAAGTTAAATCAGGATCAAATTAATGATCTAAACGATCTATTTCCTCTAAAGAAATAGAAGCAGTCATCAATAGTCTCCCAACCAAAAAAAGCCCAGGACCAGATGGGTTTAGTGGATAGTTCTATCAGACCTTCAAAGAAGACCTAATTCCAACTCTCCTCAAACCATTCCACAAAATAGAAACAGAAGGTACTCTACCCAATTTATTCTATGAAACCACAATTACTCTGATACCTAAACCACACAAAGATCCAACAAAGAAAGAGAACTTCAGACCAATTTCTCTCATGCATATCAATGCAAAAATACTCAATAAAATCCTCACAAACTGAATCCAAGAACATATCAAAATGATCATCCATCATGACCAAATAGGTTTCATCCCAGAGATGCAGGGATGGTTTAATATACGCAAATCCATCAATGTAATCCACTACATAAACAAACTCAAAGACAAAAATCACATGATCATCTCCTTAGATACTGAGAAAGCATTTGACAAAATCCAACACCCTTTCATGATAAAAGTCTTGGAAAGTCAGGAATTCAAGGCCCTTACCTAAACATAATAAAAGCAATCTACAGCAAACAAGTAGCCAACATCAAACTAAATGGAGAGAAGGTAGAAGCAATCCCGCTAAAATCAGGGACTAGACAAGGCTGCCCACTTTCTCCCTACCTATTCAATATAGTACTTGAAGTCCTAGCCAGAGCAATTCGACAACAAAAGGAGATCAAGGGGATTCAAATTGGAAAGGAAGAAGTCAAAATATCACTGTTTGCAGATGATATGATAGTATATCTAAGTGACCCTAAAAATTCCACCAGAAGACTCCTAAACATGATAAATAGCTTCAGTGCAGTAGCTGGATATAAAATTAACTCAAACAAATCAATGGTCTTTCTCTACACAAAGGATAAATGGGCTGAGAAAGAAATTAGGGAAACAACACCCTTCACAATAGTCACAAATAATATAAAATACATTGGTTTGAATCTAACTAATGAAGTGAAAGGTCTGTATAAGAACTTCAAGTCTCTGAAGAAAGAATTTGAAGAAGATCTCAGAATATTGAAAGATCTCCCATGTCATGGATTGGCAGGATTAATATAGTAAAAATGGCTATCTTGCCAAAAGCAATCTACAGACTCAATGCAAACCTCATCAAAATTCCAACTCAATTCTTCACTGAGTTAGAAAGGGCAATTTTCAAATTCATCTGGAATAACAAAAATCCTAGGATAGCAAAAACTATTCTCAACAATAAAAGTACCTCTGGTGGAATCACTATTCCTGATCTCAAGCTGTACTACAGAGCAATTGTGATAACAAAAACTGCATGGTACTGGTACAGCGACAGACAGGTAGATCAATGGAATAGTATTGAAGACCCAGAAATGAACCCACACACCTTTGGTCACCTGATCTTTGACAAAGGAACTAAAACCATGCAGTGGAAAAATGACAGCATTTTCATCAAATGATGCTGGTACAACTGGCAGTTAACATGTAGAAGAATTTGAATTGATCCATTCCTATCTTCTTGTACAAAGATCAAGTCTAAATGTATCAAAGGACTCCACATAATACTAGAGACACTGAAACTTATAGAGCAGGAAGTGGAGGAAAGCCTCGAAGACATGGGCACAGGGGAAAAATTCCTGAACAGAACGGCAATGGCTTGGTCTTTAAGATCAAGTACTGAAAAATGGGACCTCATAAAATTGCAAATCTTCTGTAAGGCAAAAATAAAACAAAAGGCTACCAACAAATTGGGAAAGGATTTTTATCAATCCTAAATCTGATAGCAGACTAATATCCAATATGTACAAAGAACTCAAGAAGCTGGACTCCAGAAATTTAAACAACCCCATTAAAAATGGGGTACAGAGCTAAACAAAGAATTTTCATCTGAAGAATACCAAATGGCTGAGAAGCACCTGAAAAAAATGTTCAACATCCTTAATCATCAGGAAATGCAAATCAAAACAACCTTGTGATTCTACCTCACTCCAGTCAGAATGGCTAAGATAAGAAATTCAGGCAACAGCAGATTCTGGAGAGGATGTGGAGAAAGAGGAACACTCCTCCATTTCTGGTGGGACTGCAAGCTGGTACCACCACTCTGGAAATCAGTCTGGTGGTTCCTCAGAAAACTGGACATAGTACTACTGGAAGATCCAGCAATTCCTTCCTGGGCATATACCCAGAAGATGTTGCAACATGTAATAAGAACACATGCTCCACTATGTTCATAGCAGCCTTATTTATAATAGCCAGAAGCTGGAAAGAACCCAGATGTCCCTCAACAGAGGAATGGATACAGAAAATGTGGTACATTTACACAATGGAGTACTATTCAGCTATTCAAAACAATGAATTTATGAAATTCTTAGGCAAATGGATATATATTTGGAGGATATCATCCTGAGTGAGGTAACCCAATCACAAAAGAACTCACATGATAAGCACTCACTGATAAGTGGATATTAGCCCAGAAACCTAGAATATCCAAGATACAATTTGCAAAACATGAAAATCAAAAAGAAGAAAGACCAAAGTGTGGATACTTCATTCCTCCTTAGAATAGGAAACAAAATACCCATGGAAGGATTTACAGAGACAAAGTTTGGAGCTAAGGAGAGAGGATGGACCATCCAGATACTGTCCCACTCGTGGATCCATCCTATAATCAGCCTCCAAATGCAGACACTATTGCATATGCATGCTAGATTTTGCTGACAGGACCGATATACTTGTCTCTTGTGAGGCTATGCCAGTGCCTGTCAAATACAGAAGTGGCTGTTCACAGTCATCTATTGGATGGAAACAGGGCCCCCAATGGAGGAGCCAGAGAAATTACCCAAAGAGTTGAAGGGGTCTGCAACCCTATAGGAGGAACAACAATATGAACTATTCAGTACCCCCAGAGCTCGTGTCTCTAGCTGCATATGTAGCAGAAGATGGCCTAGTCGGCCATCATTGGGAAGAGAGGACCCTTTGTCTTGCAAACTTGCCCCAGTACATGGGAATGCCATGGCTAGGAAGTGGGAGTTGGTGGGTAGGGGAGCAGGGCTGGTGGGGATGGTATAGGGGGTTTTGGGGATAGCATTTGAAATGTAAATGAAGAAAATATCTAATAAAAAATTGTTAAAAAAAGAATGTGAACAAAGCTCAGCAGTCAGGAGCCCTTGGTGCTCTTCCAGGGGACCCGAGTATGATTAGCAATATCCACACCGAAGTTTATAACTAGTTCCAGGGCCTCTGATATCCTCTTCTAGTTGCTGTGGGTACTGCATGTATAAGGTTACAGAAAACCATGCAAGCAAAACACCCATTCAGTAAAATAAAACAAAGCAAAATAAAATAATTTTAAAAGAATATAATGTGAATTATGCAGCTGACTTCCCTGGGTCAATTCTTAACTCTATTAGGTTCAGAACTTGGTCACATGATCCTCAATTTTCCCTTTGTAAACAGGTTTATTTTTATTTTTTATTTTTCATTTTTTCTCTTTATTAGATATTTTCTTCATTTACATTTCACATGTTATCCAGAAATTTTCCCTTACCCTCCTGCGTCCCCGCCCTGCTCCCCTACCCACCCCCTCCCACGTAATGGCCCTGGCATTCCCCTGTACTGGGGCATATAGAGTCTGTATGACCAAGGGGCCTCTCCTCCCAATGATGGCCAATTAGGCCATCTTCTTCCATATATGCAGCTAGAGACATGAGCGCAGGGGGAACTAGTTAGTTCATGTTATTCTTCCACCTAGAGGGTTGAAGACCCCTTCGGCTCCTTGGGTACTTTCTCTAGCTCCTACCTTGGGAGTCCTGTGTTCCAACTAATAGCTGACTGTGAGCATCCACTTCTGTGTGTAAACAGGTTTATTAATCAACCTGTATTAGATTACTATTTGACCTCACTGTTGAAATCACCATATGAAAATTGCTTATGACAAGCATAGAAAGCCCTACTCAAGTGCTTCTTATCTTAATTATTAATCAAAAATAGAATGGAATCTGTATTTACAAGCATCAAATGCTAGTATATGTGGGGATAAACCCTTAGATAAGGAGTCAGTAGTCTTATTCAAAACCAAAGGAATAAATTTCCAAAGTAAACTAAACATAAAGATGAAGACTCCTGGAACCCATGGGACAAAAGCCTAATTACAAGTGCACTCACTCAAAAGGAATTTATAGCCAGGAAAAACAAGGTAGTTGTCCTTGTACTGTGGGGTTCTGCAGTCAGGTTCTTCAGTCATTTTTCAGGGGAACAGTATCTTTGTCTTCCTTATGACTAAGTCTACTTTATTTAGCCTTTTGAGTCCAGTTTTAATGAGAAACTAGCTAAATGAGTCTTGGTGAACCTACCCCTTTGTATCCAATTAAGTTCTTCACTCTTTGCCTTTGGAGTCAAAGTCTTTGGCCTGTTTTCAGCAAGAGCTCCTTTGGGAAACACTACTGTATAACATGCTGGTGACAGTTGATGATGATCACATACTGGACTCAGGGAAAAGGCAGAGCACGTATGCTAAGAACTTCCTCTCTGATAATAATGATGCATTGTGTAGTCATACTTATGGTTATTGTTTGGATGTAACCATTCTTCATATTCCTTTGTGCATTTGTATCAAAATGCACCAATGGTAAGTCATATAATAACTACATAAAATTAATTTGGAAAAGTCCTTGTAAGTTGGTTTAGCAAGAACACCTTGATATATCCACTTAGCTGACCTTGCCCTTCTTCTTGGTTTATATAAATATCCAGGTACCTGGCATATGTCAATGGAGACCTATTACATCATTAGCGAGATGTCCTTAATATCAGTTGCGACAGTCTCAACTAAAATGTTCCATATTGTTTTATCAATTGTCAGAATAATTTTTTCTTCCAAACAAGTATCACCTGTTTTGCAAGCCTTCCATGATCTCCAGACTGAAGTGAGTGCGTCTTCTCTAGATCCTACCTAATTCAGGCCTCCCAACACTACTCAGATGTTCTTACTGACCTATCCACAATGCCTTCATCATGCACTGGGGCTCCGTGATGGCAGGGATTATGTATTATTCATACTTAATAATTTTTGAATATTGGAATTTTCCAATATTGGAATTCTTTGCAACTAGCCCAGTTGCTAGCCCTACTAGCCTATCTTAAAAAAACAAAAACAAAACCAATTCCTTGTATGGTGGTTTGAATAAAAATGCCTCTCATAGGCTCATAGAGAGTGGCATTATTTGAAAAGATTAGGAGGTATATCCTTATTGGAGGAAAATGTCACAAGGGGTGGAATTTGGGATTTCAGAAGCCCATGCCAGGCCCAGAGTCTATTTCTTCCTGCTGCCTGTGGATCCAGATGTGGAACGCTCAGCTACTTCTCCAGCACCATGTCTGTCTGTGTGCTGCTATGCTTCATACCATAACAATAGACTAAAACTCTGAAACTGTAAATAGACACAACTAAATGCCTTCATTGCTATAGTCATGGTGTCTCTTTACAGCAGTCGAATAGTGACTAAGACAACTTGCTGGAGATTTGCTATCGTATCTGGTGAATTCCAGCCCTGATGTCAGAGATCTACAAATGTTTGGAAAGAAGCTTATTGTCAAAGGCCCAAAGAGAACACATATGACAGCAGTCTCAGCACCACTTGGACTTGTTAGAAATACAGGCTCTTGGGGTCTCCTTAATGTGATTCCTGCATACAGGAAGATTTAAGAAATACCTGTGTGAGTAAAAGATTAGTTCAATTTCCAGAGGTTAGGCCTATTTTGCTTACTATTATTTTATAACTTAGTGCTTATCTGAATCCCCAGGAAACTGATCAATTAGAAGCACAAACCTGGGTGATATAGAGGATTTTCAGGGATGTTAGTTAACCCTTTCTTGATATATGTTTCCTTATCTTTAAAATACAGATAATTCCTGCCTTATGCTTTTGGTGCAGTTGTGATTAAAACCATGTCTATCTTTTTCTCCCTTGCTTCACAGTCCAAAACTCACCATTGCCCAAGCTATCCAGTGTAGTTAAGCAGCCAAGTGAAAAAGCTTAGACTCCAATACATCCATACCCATAAAGTATTTCATCAGCTACTTTCATTGTCTGGTAGTGAAGCAGCTGAATTAGTGGTGCACCCTAAGGGGAAATTGTTTATTATCTTAGAAGTTATGGTGCCTGGAGACCATTTGAAATGTTGGAACAAATCAATGACCAAATCCACAATCAGAAGCCCATTACCTCCTTTTAGACACCATTCTTTAAAAAAAAAAAGTCACTTTTTGAAAATAATCTTTTGTTCAGTGAATGAAAACAAAGGCTATAGTGTTTCTAGCATCAGATCCTGTGGGTCTGGAACCACTGAGATGGCTCCAGATGATTGTGAGTTTTTTTTTCTTTTTAAATAAACGATAGTTCCAGTAAACTGAAAAATTGATCTTTAGGATTAAAAAAAAAAAACAAGAATAAATCATGTCACTAGTAACTACATGCAAAGATGACTGGAAACCTAGTGGGTATCTGCAGCATCACACAGGAAGGTCACAGCATGTATTTAGTGCAAAGGGACTGGTTTTTGAAGCCAGTCATACTTTATTCTAATCCCAAAGCATTCATTATTATCTGTAAGATCTTGGGAAGAACACACAAATTCTCTGAAATATACTTCTACCTTCTAAGTAAGAGGGAGCTTAAGGCTGCATGGCTGTCATGATCTAGCAGTGTCAACTACCACTCAAGTTTGGGCTCCATAACACAGCTCTTACCATCTTTATTAGTAGTGTGCAGAGACTCTATCTGCAAGGGTATTTTTTTTTTTTTAATCATCTTTCTCTACCAACATCAAGCTTCCCAAAGGCCAAGTAATAACAAACACAGCCTTTACTTTGAGAGAAACGGCATTAACATAGTATCTGTTATTTCTTGAGAGAGCTCTAAGAATCTTGGTAAATACGCACTCTATAAGTGAGATCAACATGTTTACAGATATCACTTTGAAGCAGCTTGATGGACTGGGGCTCAAGGAAGAACTTAAAACTCCACTCTTTTACATGAAAGTTTATCATTTGGCGAGATCATTTCTGTCCCCTAAGATTGATCCCCCATTTGCATATGGTTACAGACTGACCTGAGCTTCAGGAAATCCATGGGCATAGCTAACTTTGGAGAATGGGCAAGTATCCGTTGCTTAGGTTGTTACTGGACACACATTGAAGGTGGAAGGTTAATAATTTTCCCTGTGGGTTCAAACCCTTTTCTCCCCCAATTCTTATTTACTCATCTGCTCCTTATTGGGGAAAGCAATAACAGTATTGCAGGTTATGTGGTTCTGGGTTAAATAAGTAGAATTGAGTTTAAAATCTGGCTCTGTGATATCTGAACTCAGGGAATTGGTAGGAAGTTATTATTTAATCTGAACATCTCCATCTCTTCACTGATAATCAGCAATACTCACTTCTTGGCTTTGCTCCAGCTACTCAATGTGCACCAAGTGGATCATTATTTAAAAAGCAGTTCTTCTGGACATTGAGCATGATGGAGCTAATGGGAGAACCTGCTCTTCCTCTCAAGTGCGAGTCAAGATAACATTGGCATGACATCAGCACAATCCATCCCAAGGTTTGTTTGTTCTTAAGAATCACCATCCTTGTCTCAAATGGCCCCGTTCCTCACATATAGGCCTGTACTAGCACCAAGTGGTGACTCCTGAAGTACCTGCTGAGGATTCATTCTGTTGGATCCACATACATCAACCTCCACCAGCTGACAACTTATTGTTTGAATTTGAGCATCAGTTAACTTTTGTTTTAAATGTGACTAAATGACAGTGTCAGGTAGCCATATTTGAGAAAATAAAATGCTTCTCATGCTGATATGGAGTGTCAGCTCCTGGTTTTAATTGACTCTATGTATATGCAGTTTCATCATCTTCCAGTTTATGGGTATTATAGCAAAGTAATTAGCATCTTATTTCATTCTCAAGACTGACCCTGTTTGACTAGCAAATTATATGGTCATTGGATAGTCCTATAAATATGCAAATGAAAACAAGGCATCTGTGCCTGATTCATATGCCAGGTTAAATGTTTAAAAAAAGTTTTAGGGAATTAAAATTTGATGCTTAATATTGAGGAACCAGTGTAACCAGCTAATGTTCAGCTTGACTCAAATAGCTGGGAATGATTACTTCAGATCAACCTGCTAGCAACAGCTAATCTTGGGAAAAGTAGCAGAATTTATGTGTGCCTCTGGGTATGTGTACACATACACGTGTGTGAAGGAGGAAAAAAGCAGTCAGTGCTAAAGGAAAATATTAAATAGCCAATCATGGGGTTTAGGGAAAGTCACTGAACATGGCAACTGGAGAGAGAAGGACAGTAAATTTTGTGAATCTTTGAGACGTGGCTGCAGCACCCATTACTGAAGAAACTCAACTTAATATGATTTTGAACACCTTTTTGTTATGTTTTTTTTGTAATGGTATTCATGGATTATGTTCATTGATAATGATAATCCTGCATATATGCTATACATACAGATATTCTTTATATATAATATGCTATATATGTACAATGTGATAGTTAACATTGTCAACTTGATAGGATCTAAAATTATCTAGGATAATCACCTAGTTATCTAGAATTATCTAGTTAACTAGGATAATCAACCTCTAAACATATCTGAGAGATTATCTACATTAGGCTAACTCAAGTGAAAAGTCCCACCCTAAGTGCACACAGAATCACCCCATTGGATGGGGTCCCTGATTGAACAAAAGAAGAGAAAACAGTCTGAGTGCTGATTCTCATCTCTTTCTGCTTCCTGACTACAGGTACAATGTGATCAGTTGCTTCAAGTTCCTGCTACCATGCCTTTCCTTCCAAAATGGGCTAGATTCTCAAACTCTAAACCAAAATAAACATATAGTGTCAGATATTATCCTAGTAACAAAAGAAGTAATGAATAAAGACACAAACTTGTCTGTACCTCTGTGACAATTAAATCTAATTACGATTTTCTTCATTTTGTACTAACTTAGGGGACCACCTTTGAACATACCACATGTAGTTCATGGGACTCTACAGGACAAGAGAACCCTTAAAGACAGGCTATTCAATTGAATGATACTGATGATCACAATTTGCATACTTAAAATGTAAAACATCTGGCTACAGTGGTGAGACAGATGCACAATGGAAAATCTGAATTTTCCTTGAATTGGGAGGGAAACAAAGGTGACATTTTAAACAATGAGAAAGATGAGATGTAAGAACAGAAAGTATGAGGTGCTGTGAACAGATTTGACTTTGCCTTCTAGACCGAGTGTGTCATGTGGCTTCTTACAAGGGTGGGAGGGAGAAGAGGAAGAAACAGTCTGTATTTCATTTATTGAATGCAGCTTTTGCTGGTCACATGTCAACTCAATACAAACAGCCCAGTACAGGGTATGCCATTAACTCTTGTTCTCATCAATGTAAACACAACATTAATAGTGAAGAGTAAAGAAAATGGGTCCAGTGTTTCTTCCATATGCACAATGAAGAGGTTCGTGCCAACACTTGGACAGGTCCTGAGGGGAAACTAAGTTCATCAGCTCCCTCACTTTCAACAGTGAGGCAGGGAAGAACACAGAGATACCTGACCCATTTCTTCCAGTGGCTTCAATGTAGTCATACAAGTGTTCAAATTGGACTTCTGTGAACTGTTCAAGTTCTTCTAAAGGCCCAAGAAGGGAATCGTACCTTCTGTGAGTGCTGAAGTAGTTCCATGAAGCCCTTTCCTTGTGACTTGGTGATGGTCCATAGAAAATGTGAGCTGCATATAGTGTTTGGACTCGTATTTCTGTAGTCCCTGTCATAGTACTGGATCTGGAGAGTGGAAACTTGGAATCAGGTGGTCTCAGTGTTCATCATGAAGGAAGCTGTTCACTCATGACCATTCTCCGCAGATGCTTTTCTTTGCAGGGCCACTGCTATTGAGGGTTGTTGATTGAGGGAGTTGATTTTTCTTTCAGAGCTTTAAGGATTAGATTTTTTAAAAAACTTAGATTTCTAGATCAAAATGAACAAAATCCCCCGAATTCAAACAACTCAAAACAAAACAAGAGTGACTTTGAGAATAAACAACCAATTCATCCCTCCTTCAGGTCCCTCATGTATAATGTCCATATGAGAGTTTCCAGATATTTGTTTGGGTCCTTGGGTTGCTATCCACATGGGTACCCAGCTAGGTGGCAGGATAAATTTCTATCATTGGAAGCTTTATTGCTCTTACTTTCTCAACAACTAAGGTTTGACCCATAATTGTTAAAAAGCAATGGGAACATCGAGAAGCCCTGACTTGGTCTGTGGCTTTGTGATAAGTTGTTAAACTCTTCATTTGCTTCCACTCTTCTAGGTCCCATCCTGGAAGCACCCATGGTGGGCTGGGTCTCTGTCCAAGACTTCAGAAGAAAGCAGCTTTGTGGGGCCAAAGAGACAAAGGGAAACAAACCAAAGAAAAGCAGTGTTGGATTTTGTCTTCAAAGGCTGGGCCCCAGCAGGAAGTGGTTCTTCCCTTGTGGCATGTCTCTCCCTAGTGGTGGCCTTCGTAGTGCTAGCTATTGTTCTCAGCTGTGAGATATTTCAAGGCGGCAAAGCCATATCGTCGGGACATGTCCTGTTGAAACTCTTCCTTCAGGGTTTTGAGACAGATGCGGTATTGCTTGTTGGAACGGAACTTAGTGATGTCGAAGCTAGGGGCATGAGGCATGTGGATCATGTAGGCGTTGGGCAGCACGGTGAACTCATACTCCTGGGAGGAGGAAGACAAGAGTAATGAGAGATCTCGTAAGAGCTTTGGGTCATGTATGATTCTGAATCAAGGGAATGGAGAATAACACCAGGAGGGGGCACAATAGCTCCAGAATAACTTGCTTCAGGTCCTGCCCATGAACTTATATAAAATATCAGAGTCATCTGAAGTTTGGTTTGCTCATATACAAAGTGAGAGTGGTAAAATTTATCTAGAAGTATGATTATGAGGGTAAAACTCATACTTTATGGGAAGAGGAAAAACAGAACACATGTCCACCCCAGAGGCTCTCCATATACCACATAGTCAAACTCTAATACTGTTTCTATGCAATATTCTCTTGGACAGTGAACTTTCATCTGTTTATGTGACAGTCTTCACAAAAAGTATAAAAAGAGGGGACAAAAAAAAAAATAAAAGGCAAGGAGAAAAAAAGCAAATGTTAAAGCTCAATATGGTGACTCATGGCTATAACCTAGCACTTAGAAAGCCAACATGAAAAGACTGCCATGAATTCCAGGTCAAACATAGCAAATTTCAGATCCGTCTAAGCCTTAGTATAAGATCCTTTCTTAAAAATAGACATATAAATAATTATGTAAATAAAATACCCAAATAAAAAACTAAATGTTTAGCTATATTAAAGCTTAAGAATAATAAAAATTTTCTTGACTTCTTATAAGTGATAGCATTATAGAATATGCTTGACATGGCAGATGTAGCCAAATATGCAACACTTCTGAACAGTGAAAACAGTAGACACAAGTTTAGGACATGTAACAAAGATAGAACCCAGCACATGCACAATCTATATCCTCACTCCAAATTGGACTCATGTCATCCACTTTATCAGCTCAGGGCAGACAAGAATAAACTCAGCAAGGCAAACTAAGGTCAGGAGAGGCAGATGCATCAGGCAGAAGACAGCAGCTAGTGGTAATGTAAAAGAAATAAATCAGGAGAACATGCAAGGTTCTAGGGCCCACCTGTCTGGGCATTTTACACAGGGACAGAGTGGGCTACCCCATCTACCAGCCCCTACAGCTGTGGCTCTGTGAGTACCTCACTATCTTAAGTCACTGGAATGAATGGATAAGATTGTGTCTGACAAGTGCTATAGGCAAATACAGGAAAGTATATAGTCCATTTGCAAAAATTCTGTGAATGTGTCTAAAACAGAGGCTAGGCCTTTGTGACAGAAAAAAATAAACTTCTTTTGAATGGTCACCACACAACACTGTTGGGCCCAGAAATACTACTGTTCTTTCTGGTAGCAGCAATGGCAGGCTAGGACTCATGGTCTCTAAGCAGGTTTATTGGTCAGGACATGGGTACCAATAGATGGATATCATGTTTTGTTTTGCTCAACATGGATACTGTTCCACAAAGTCTACCAATATCATTGATTCTCAGTCACCTGGGATGGCTCAGACTCAAGGGAACATGTGTCTCATGAATAGCAAACAGGGTTGACAAACTACAGTCTGTCTGGTTTGCTTCAGTTGTATAAATGAAGCAATGGTGAAACCTAGTCATGAACATTATTTAGAGAGCACCTATGGAGGGACAACAGTGGCAGAGCTGAGCAGAGCGACTTTCAGGTCTCACAAAGCTCCATATAATTACCATCTAGTCCTTTTGGAAAGTGTACAGTACCCAGCTTAACCTATTAAAATTCTGCAGACTTCTTCTGAAGCAGATGTTTGCTAAGTAGTGTGTAAATGAATAAAGGCTTTCAAATGGAACATAGTCTAAAAATCACTGTTGTTTTAATTGAAGGGCAGGATAATTAGCAACATTTTAGTGGCATGTTTTGTGCCACTTACAGTGAGACAATCATACAATT
This sequence comes from Mus minutoides, assembly GCA_902729485.2. NCBI lineage: Eukaryota > Metazoa > Chordata > Mammalia > Rodentia > Muridae > Mus > Mus minutoides. The sequence goes on along the minus strand of LR749499.1, from coordinate 4,051,938 downwards.
TGGTGTCCAGTCATAAGCAGTAATCCTGTGCTTATTTTCTTCACCAGATGGTAGGGGTAGGAAGCTCTCATTTGCTTAATCCTGGCCAGGAACCTAGTTTCTATGCAAGGGAAGAGGAAATGTTTGATGTTGAAAGCCCAGAAAACAGATTCACATGTGTTAGTTCAACACATCTTGTTCCTCTGAAGGTTCTTTGGAATCTTGTCTCCAAGGTAGTTTTTCAGCTCTAATGTCTGTCTATTTCCCCTCCCCCACATAGTACCAGGCTAGTGTTTTGTTCTCACCTGTGCATCCAGTTCCATGATGTGAGCCACTTTGTTCCAGCCAAAGCCCACAAACCTCCGATCATATTCAGGGCAGTCTCGTCTCACAACAACATATGGCTCAAAATCAGCCTCCCACTCAACCTGGTAAGGTGTGGTGGCAGTCCGCCACTTGGCAAAGTTTGTGGGTGCATGGCCTTTAGTCCATACGTGATACCTGGGACATGTAGAAAAAAGCCATTGAGTGAAGGGATGCAAGCTGAATTTTCCCAAACCTGGTGATGAAGAGGAAGAAGAAGTACATGTTGATATGGTCCCTGTAAAACCCTCATTCAAGTTCAAACTTTCAGTGCTTGTAAATGGGACCTGGTAGGGAACAGGGTCTTTATAACTATACTCAAGTTACTTATGAGTAAACCATGTGCAGATTCAGATGTGCTAGAATGATGACCTATCAAGAAACAAGTAACATCAAGGATGGCCGGCAATCACCAAGAACAAAGGCAGACAGGTACAAGTAAGGCATCTTTCCTCGAGCCTTGAGAAAATCATGGACCTACTAGGACCTTTAATTTCGATTTCTGACTTGCAAAATTGTTAAATAATAAGCAACTGTGTGTTAAGCCACCTATTTTGTAGTATTTTGTTACAGCAGCCCCAGGAAACTAATGCAGTTCCCAGTTATCTGTCATTAATGAAAAGACTCCATAGAAAGATCAATAAACTTTTGAGCACCTGCCATCATTTCCAAGAAATCTATATTTGGTTATTCCTATCAGTGTCCACTGGTAGTCCTGATCAACGCTCAATGATGGGGCAGAATTTAGGAGTAGGATACCCCTCTGATTATATTATATTATATTATATTATATTATATTATATTATATTATATTATGAGGCAAGGGTGGATTTTTTTTATAGACATAAAAGTTACTAAGCAGGTGCCTCTGAAATTAAAGAAAATTGAGATTACCAAGGTAAGTATGATCTAAGTCATGATCTTTCATATCTGGAAGGAAATAAAGAATTATGTTGTGAGCTGTTTATAAAGACAGGGTGAAAAGCAGGAGCCAGGAACCAATGGCGTACATATCCCAAAGCTAGGAAAAACGAACACTTCAGCCTGTGGTAACAAGAAAAGAAACCCTATCAGCACCCAGCAAACAAGAAGAGGGTCTTGTGGCACTGGAGAAGACCTGAATTTCTTTGGACATTTGCTTTCCACACAGCAATAGCCTGGTGATGAAGAGTTGGTTATTCCATATAAGCAGACAGAGACAGTCAAGTTGTGAGTCTGCTTTACAGCATTGCGTTGGTGCTACTTTGTTATCTGGCAATGAGAAGTGAACTACATGACAATTTGAAGATTGTACTTGTTAGGCATTTACTCTGAGTTGGGATGATTTTAAATGTTGTATATGCATATTGTTTTAAATTCCAAAAACGATCCTGATGCTTAGCTGGAAATAGTAATGAGTCCTAGGTAACCTGGCTCAGGGTCAGCTTGTGTGCTAGTCTCCTCAACATGCATACAAGTGTAGAAGGAGCAAGGAGTGAGGCAGAAAGGCTTGCAGATTAGGACTCTGTTCTCACTTTATGTTCCCTTTTAAATCCCTCTTTCCCACCTCGTCTCAATGCTTTCTTTTCAGCTTTAAGATCCATGGCAGTCTCCTCCCTCAGCACTATGTTAGTGCTCTGTTCTTACTGGTGTATTCAGTTTTATGATGTGAGGAAAATACATTGGAAAAATAAGAGGATGAATAATCTAAAACTTGTGAGGTATCAGAAAGAGAAAGAGAGCAGTGAGTGGAGTGGGATGCTATTACACAAGTAATGAGGAAGGTGAATGCACAGAATGAAATGAATGTACAGTTGAGGATAACAGAAAGGGATTAGGAAAGATGGTACCCTAGGGGTAGACAGAATAAAACAAAAGGAAGGACCCAATAGCTTAGCTGCCAGAGAGAGAAATACAGCTAATGAGTTTCTCTAATGAAATTGTATTTGTTAAGCATTTACTATGTGTTAGGATGATTTTATATGCTGCAGATGCATATTGTTTTAAGTTCTAAAAATTATCCTGATCCTGAGTTTGCAAATAGTAATGGATCCCAGGTAGCCTGGGAACATCTCTGTAAAGCAAACAAGGCTGTGAAAGCGAGTGCCCCATGGCAGGTAGCATTCCAGTGGCAAGGCTAAAACTCTTCCCTAAAACTCTATTTCATCAAAGAGACTGAATTTCTGCCAGACCCGCACAGAAACTCAATCTAACAGACTCAATGTGTTGCTGTGTAGGACAGGCGGGCTGGGTAGAGGCAGGGGATTTGAGTTCAATACCATCAATGACGTAGTGTCCAGCGAAGCTAGTTATTTAAATGGAAAGGGTAGGAGGACTATTATTTAAAGATGTATCAGTGATAGGTCTAATCTAGAAATTAGGCCATGGAACAATTGATTTTCTATTTGAGAATTTGCTGAACAGGCAGCTTTGATATGTGGTACTTTTGAAAAAATGGGCATACCATAGATGACTGGGAATTCGTATTTGGTTCCAAGCATAGCAAAGAAGGGCCATTGGTCAGGGTTCACATCTCAGTCCTACCACTTATGAGCAGCAGACCCTGAACAATCAAGTACTTAATAGTGTCCTCTCATGTGAGCTGGGAAAATCATACCTACCATGAAAAACTGCCCAGGAGCAAGACAATGGTAGAAACATTGGCACAGGGCTAATATGCAGGAGACATCCCACAAACACTGTCTCCTTACTAGACAGCTAATAATGGCTTCTGACAGCAGCTGCTTGGATTTGCATCCTTTCGTTTAGCAGGTGTGGTCAGGTTAACTGCCTTGTTTCTTTCTCCTAGTAAAGCAAGAGGTAATAATATCAATTTGTGTGTGTGTGTGTTTTGAGACAGGGTATTTCTGTATAGTCCTGGCTGTCCTGGAACTCACTTTGTAGATCAGGCTGGGTATGAACTCAGAAATCCGCCTGCCTCTGCCTCCCAAGTGCTGGGATTAAAGGCATGCGCCACCACTGCCCTGCATAGTATTGATTTTTAACATGAAGTGAATTCTCACAAAGCACTCATGGCCATATCTGCTTATCTGGTTAGAGAGGCAGTTTCTCTTCACCCATTCTGGCCTGCTGACAGCATGACAAATAGCTGGGCAGAAGATCGTGGAGTGAAGTTACAATGAACTCAATACACACACTCACACCACAACCTAAAGACTGCCTGGGGAACCTTCTGTCTACTGTTGTTCCAGCAGACACTGGGCCACAGGGGCTAGCCATACCAGGCAACCTCAAGCTCTCTCTCTGAGCAGTGTCTTCAAACTTGATATGTGCCAGAGCAATGTGAGGAACTAGTTTTAACACCAGGGTTTATGGCTCGGGATGAGACCTGAGACTATATTCACAAGAAGGTCCCAGACAACTTGGCCATACATACTCTGAGCACCATGTCCCTGGAGGATGCAGAGAGGAACAGAAGCTTCTCATGCCAGACATGGTGAAGAGTAGGTTTCTCTGGAGAGCAGGTGACAAAAGCAATTTCTCAGAGGGAAAGTCTGTAACTTAGCACTTGGCATGGTGGTCTGCAAGCTGCTCGACAGAGCAGTAATCATGGATATAGCAGGCCTAGAGACATGGCCTTGAAATGAGTTCTCACATCACCTGGGGTAGCAGAAAGAACACCTTGGACATTTGATAGGTATTTGGCTACTGAGCTATAGTAACTGTGGGAGACTCAGATGAAAGTTTGGCTTCAAATCTCAATTTCCAGCACTGATTTATGATTTTATGTTTTCCAAACAAGAATTGATATGAAAATCAAGGTCTTGTCAGTAGCCCAATGCTATTTCAGTTAAGAAGACAGGCTTGGTGGTTCCTCAGGTTCTGCCACTTATCAGCCATGTGTCACTGGGCAGGTTATTTCATTACTCACATCAGTGTTTCCATTGCAGAAAAAATTGAAATTCACTTTATGTTGTTGTCAGGTTTATGTTCATCCCAATGCTTGGTCCATACAAAACATGCAATTTATGGGAAGTAGAAAGTGATGGCTTTGGGTTGGGGAGAGGAATTATTCTAGGTTCCTTTTTCAGAGTTCTAAATAGAAGATGGAGGCTGAAGATTGAGTCCTTGTCCACCAGCCACTCTCAACTCCCCATATAAAGATGCATGAACTTGGTGCCATGGAATGAATATCATTACCCATAAACAGTTTGAAAATGCCTTTCAGAGGTTTTGTAGTATCCGTACAACCCAGCTGTTATGCTTAAAATACCCAATTCAGGCTGTACAAAACCGCATGCTTTTTACTCAGAGGAAGGAGGGGTCACTACTACATTGTATGAAATAGAGGAATGTGAACTGTGAGCAGAAACAGGCAGATGCAATGGTTCCGTACATATTGTTTCATCTGAAAGAGATTAGCAGGATTCCTACTTCCCTAGTCCTGACTGAAACAGTTAATGTTAGAGTCTAGAGCTCATTAATACTGTACAGCTGAGTACTGGGACACTGGACAGCACAGCTCCCTGAACACCCTTGGAGGCACTGGCACTGGGAATGAGAAACCCAATAGTTTTTGGTTGCAGCTATCACTGGGAAGTTGGCTCTTACATCAGTTGTGTGTAACTATGGAGTCCCATGAATGACTTTAGATGTCTGTTCCATGCCCTAAGAGTTTAGAGATTAGACTACTACACACACAAAACAGGACAAAGAAGCCTACAAAGGATCTCAGAGTAAAACCCACTCAGTAAGAGAATTAATGTATACATCATGGTTTTAATTGTCAAATTGATACAAGAATGTCTCAGTGAGGAATTGTATACATTAAGTTGGTCCATGGGATGTCCTGTGGGGATTGTCTTGATTGCCTTAATTGATAAGGAACACCTACCCTAAATGTGAGTGACAACTTCTCACAGTGGCCAGACTTGGAAGACAAAAAATTTTGTTTACTGGATTTTCACTTTTACTGACAAGTTTATCTTTCCTGCTGCTGCTGCCATCAACAGCTCCTCTGTGATATGACAATTAGTGTTTTCAGGTATCCAATGTATGCTGAAGAGCAAAAATCTACCACGTCCTTGGTATCAGATTGGTATTGTTCTCAACCTCCTGGATTTCCAACTACCAAATTCTTGATTCTTCATTGTTGGACCAATCTGATTGTATTGCAAAAGATAGTCTAATAAATTCACTGTAAATATATATTCATTCTACCATTTTTTTTCTTCCAGAGAAAACTGCTATGTATGTACCAAAGGCAGAATTCTGAGCCAAAGGATAATGACAGTGCCCTAAACAGTGTTTGTTTGCCACAGCAGGCCTCTTCTTCCACCTGAACATAGTGCCTATCATCCATGTATAAAGCAAAACAAATAACATGCCAGAAAAGGAGAATAGAGAGAGTTCCAAGGTTAATGGTCTGAGTATATTTCTTTGGTTTTATTTTAAATTAATACAACTAGGAAAGAGACCAAGAGTCATTCACCAAACCTGCACTCCAGGTTACAAGCCCAACCCTTGCCTAACAGATTTGACATCTAGATGTTCTGGGAGAGAGATCCTTTGTGCACCCCAGATAACTGATGTGAGGGTCACTCACCTGAATGTGAATAGGGTCCCCATGTCCAACATTGACAGCAGCTCTGCTTTTGACTTGGGGAAAGAGAGTCTGTAGCGCAGTGTTTCAAATGCTGGGACAATCATTGCTTTCTTGGTATTGGCGAGGTCAAGCTGGATGACAGATTTCCTGAAAGAGAAGTAGATAGAGATACAGAGTGCCTTTGATGTCAGTTCAAGTCCCTTCATTGTGAGGATAGCTGATGGTCAGCCCAGGGAGGCTAAGCAACTGTTTTAACCCTTATAGGGAACAAATAGAGGAACTGACAGGTTACCATGGCTGATCAACAGAATATCAGGTTAGACCATACAGGTTGGGTCTACTTTCAGCAAAACTACAGAGTGTGCAAATATTAGAGCCAAGAACAGAGCAGGGCAGTCTAAAAAGACTTATGTTGCGCTCATGTCTCTAGCTGCATATATGGAAGAAGATGGCCTAGTTGGCCATCATTGGGAGGAGAGGCCCCTTGGTCATACAGACTCTATATGCCCCAGTACCGGGGAACGCCAGGGCCATTACGTGGGAGGGGGTGGGTAGGGGAGCAGGGCGGGGATGCGGGAATATAAGGGAAAATTTCTAGATAACATGTGAAATGTAAATGAAGAAAATATCTAATAAAGAGAAAAAAAAAAGACTTATGTCTACCTGTCCTAGATCATAGTCCTGCACAGTAGGTAGAAACCCTTTCCACACAGAACCAACACCTAGCCAGGTAAGTCAGGAGTCTGATGGATTTCTTGGAATTAAACAACTTCATTGACTCCTACTCAGTCTTCTGTCCCTCGGGACCTGTCTCCTAGTTCCTGACCACCTGTGTGTTGGATTGTCAGCTTGCAGCTCAGATACTTCCTCTTAAAAGGGGAGAGAGGCTCAAAGATGACAACATAGCATGAAGCTTTGAAAAAATACAGACTGAGTCTGTGCCCGGAGCTGATCCTGTGCCTGGAGAGAACTGGCCTCCCAGGAGTGCTGGCACACCTATAAACACAAGTAAAACCACCACTTCTGCTCTGAGAGACCTGCCTGGAGACCTCAGGACACAGGAACTGAGGAGCAGCCTGGGACAGGATCCTTCTGGTTTCTGTCTACACCCCAAAATTGGAGTGCTCCATATCCAAATGCTGCTAGGAAGGAACAGGTCTCTGGAAAGGAGTGCTAGCATATCACCACTTCTGTTCAAATTCCTGGCCCAAGAGGGACCACCCCAGAGTCATCAGGACAAGGGAACCAAGGAACAGTTGGGACAGGATCCTTTAGGTTTCTGTCTGCACCCAGAGCTACACCTGTGCCACAGCTCCCCATACCCAAATTCATCCCAGAGAGAATTTGTCTCCCAGGAGTACTGACACAGAGGTTTGCAGGAGGAACAAGCCACAGTCAGAGACAATAAGACCAGCTAACACAAGAGATACCCAAATGAAGAGAGGCAAGGGCAAGAACATAAGCAACAGAAACCAAGGCTACTTGGCACCATCAGAAACCAGTTGTCCCATCACAGGGAGTCCTGGATACCCCAAAATACCAGAAAAAGAAGACTCTGATTCCAAGTCAGATCTTATAATGATGATAGAGGACTTTTAAGAAGGACATAAATAACTACATTAAAGAAATACAGGAGAACACAGGTAAGCAGGTAGAAGCCCTTAACAAGGAAATACAAAAATCCCTTAAAGAATTACGTGAAAACACAACCAAGGAATTGAACAAAACCATCCAGGATCTAAAATGGAAATAGAATCAATAAAGAAATCACAAAGGGAAAGAACACTAGAGTTAGTAAATCTAGGAAAACTATATAAACAAACTCAAAGGAAAAAAAACACATGATCATCTCATTAGATGCTGAGAAAGCATTTGACAAAATCCAACACCCCTTCATGATAAAAGTCTTGGAAAGATCAGGAATTCAAGGCCCATACCGAAACATAATAAAAACAATATACAGCAAACCAGTAGCCAACATCAAACTAAATGGAGAGAAACTTGAAGCAATCCCACAAAAATCAGGGACTAGACAAGGTTGCCCACTCTCTCCATACATATTCAATATAGTACTTGAAGACCTAGTTAGAGCAATTAGAAAACAAAAGGAGAACAAAGGCATACAAATTGGAAAGAAGAGGTCCAAATATCACTATTTGCAGATGATATGACAGTATGCATAAGTGACCCCAAAAATTCCATTAGAGAACTCCTAAACCTGATAAACAACTTCAGTGAAGTAACTCAAAAAATCAGTGGCTTTAATAGGATAATAAATACGCTGAGAAAGAAATTAGGGAAACAGCATCCTTCACAGTAGTCACAAATAATATAACATACCTTGGTGTGACTCTAAGGAAGTGAAAGATCTGTATAAAAATTTCAAGTCTCTGAAGAAAGAAACTGAAGAATATCTCAGAAGATGGAAAGATCTCCCATGCTCATGGATTGGCAGGATTAATACAGTCAAAATAGCTATCTTGCTGAAAGCAATCTACAGATTCGATGTAATCCCCATCAAAATTCCAACAGAGTTAGAAAGGGCAATTTTCAAATTCATCTGGAATAACAAAAAACCTAGGATAGCAAAAACTATTCTCAACAATAAAAGAACCTCTGGTGGAATCACCATGCCTGACCTCAAGCTGTACTACAGAGCAATTGTGATAACAAAAACTGCATGGTACTGGTACAGCGACAGACAGGTAGATTAATGGAATAGAATTGAAGACCCAGAAATGAACCAACACATCTATTGTCACCTGATGTATGAAAAGAGAGCTAAAACCATCCAGTGAAAAAAAGACAGCATTTTCAACAAATGGTGCTGGTACAACTGGCGGTTATCATGTAAAAGAATGCAAATTGATCCATTTTTATCTTCTTATACAAAGATCAAGTCTAGTGGATCAAAGAACTCCACGTTAAACCAAAGACACTGAAATTTATAGAGGAGAAAGTGGGGAAAACCCTCGACGATATGGGCACAGGGGAAAAATGTCTAAACAGAACTAAGATCAAGAATTGACAAAGAGGACCTCATAAAATTGCAAAGCCTCTGTAGGGCAAAAGATACTGTCAATAAGACAAAAAGGCCATCAACAGATTGGGAAAGAATCTAAATCCTAAATCTGATAGGGGACTAATATCCAATCCTAAATCTGATAGGGGACTAATATCCAATATATACAAGGAGCTCAAGAAACTGAACTCCAGAAATTCAAATAACCCCATTAAAATGGGGTACAGAGCTAAACAAAGAACTTTCAACTGAGGAATATGGAAGGGCTGAGAAGCATTTGAAAAAATGTTTAACATCCTTAATCATCAGGGATATGCAAATCAAAACAACCCTGAGATTCCACCACACAACAGTCAGAATGGCTAAGATAAAAAAACTAAGGTAACAGCAGATGCTGGCGAGGATGTGGAGGGAGAGGAACATTCCTCCATTACTGGTGGGATTGCAAGCTGGTATAACCACTCTGGAAATCATTTTGGCAGTTCCTCAGAAAATTGGACATAGTGCTACTGAAGGATCCAACAAGACCTCTCCTGGGCATATACCCAGAAGATGCTCCAACAAGTAATAAGGACACATGCTCCACTATGTTCATAGCAGTCTTATTTATAATAGCCAGAAGCTGGAAAGAACCCAGATGTCCCTCAACAGAGGAATGGATACAGAAAATGTGGTACATTTACACAATGGAGTATCAAAAACAATGAACTTTTGAAATTCTTAGACAAATGGAAAGATCTGGAGAATATCATCCTGAGTGAGGTAACGCAATCACAAAAGAACACACAAGATATGTACTCACTGATAAGTGGATATTACCCTAGAAGCTCAGAATATTCAAGATACAATTTGCCAAACAATGAAACTCAAGAAGAAAGACCAAAGTGGATACTTTGGTCCTTCTTAGAAGGGGGCACAAAATACCCATGGAAGGAGTTACAAAGACAAAATGTGAAGAAGAGACTGAAGGAACGATCATCCAGAGACTGCCCCACCTGGGTATCCATCCCATAAACAACCACTAAAACCAGACACTGACAGATGCCAACAAGACCTTGTTGACAGGAGCCTGATATAGCTGTCTCCTGAGAGGCTCTGCCAGCACCTGACAAATACAGAAATGGATGCTCACAGTCATCCATTGGACAGAGCACAGGGTCCTGAATGAAGGAGCTAGAGAAAGTACCCAAGGAGCTGAAGGGGTTTGCAGCCCCGTAGTAAGAACAACAATATGAACTAACCAGTACCACCAGAGCTCCCTGGGACTAAACCACCAACCAAGGAAAGCACATGGTGGGACTCATGGCCATAGCAGCATATGTAGCAGAGGATGGCCTTGTTAGTCATCAATGGGAGGAGAGGCCCTTGGTCCTGTGAAGGTTATATGCCCCAATATAGGGGAATGCCAGGGCCAGGAAGCAGGAGTGGCTGGGTTGTTGAGCAGGGGGAGGGAGGAAGAGATAGGGGGGTTTATGAGGGGAAACTAGGAAAGGGGATAACATCTGAAATGTAAATAAGGAAAATATCTAATAAAAAACAGAAAAAAATAGATCAAGGAAACAGCAACAACAACAACAACTACAACAACAACTACAACAACAACGATCATCCAGAGACTGCCCCACCTGGGGATCCATCCCATAAACAACCACTAAAACCAGACACTGACAGATGCCAACACCACCACCTAGGACAGAGACCAAGAGTCATTCACCAAACCTGCACTCCAGGTTACAAGCCCAACCCTTGCCTAACGACCACCAATGCAGAGGGGAACAGAAGTTAAGTTTATGATATGACTCTCAGCACCAGTCAATTATTTTAAAGGCCACAGGAGCTTTCCAATTAGATGTTTACACACAGATTCTCTGCTTGCTGCTTACTACAAAGCCTTGCCCTGATAGACATTCAGGGCTCCCCCACCACCCATCCTGTGTGACAGTGGTATGTTGGGGGGACCCAAGCTAGCTTGAATAGAATAAAGACCCTGCTGTGAGATGCATCAGATTGGCTTCTGTGTGTGTTTTGGGGGATCATTAACTTTTCCCTGGTACAACAATATCACAAACCCAGCTTAGTATGTTCTTTGTGAAAAGAAAATCGTGAGAACAACATATCTTGGAGGTCCAGAAAAGTGAGAGGCACTTTGACCAGGAAAGACTGATTCTGAGGCTATCATCTGTCTGGGTCTCTCTGAGTGGGGAGTGACTTCAAACTGCTGTGAAGCCAAGGCCAGTGCTATCAGTACATGGTGGGGCTGGTGCGAAGGATGGAAACAAGATCAATAACAGTGGATTACAGAATATGCTAGGGAGACTGTGCCCAGCACAGAGAGGCAGCTACATTTTGATTCTGCTATATATATGTGTGTGTATACTAGAGGAGTGTGGCCACTTCTGTTTCAAGAGGAGACAACTAAGAAGGTTTTCAACAAAGGGTTCTGATGCCTCCCATAAGATATGAGTTTGAAGGGAGGTTAAACTGTGAGATAAGCATTGTCCTGTACAATCTTTTAAATAAGATGATTTCTACTGCATTTGGACTCCAGTATAATTACAGGTAATTTTCTTATTTCTCTGAGCCGTTTATTTTTCCTTGTTTTAATATTAACCAAGCTTCATGGGCTTGGATATTAAGAGAATGAAGGTAACATTCTCCACCTAATAAACATGAATGAAACCAGATACATAGACATTGAGTACCAAGCTTGAATGAGCAAATATAAGTATAGTGTTCCAGGGCAGTGGAGGTAGGGAGACAGAGAGATGAAGACAGATATTTGTATATGCAGTCATGGAGGAAATCACAGAAGCCAGAAGATAGGCCTATAATGAGGTCAGACTGTCAAGACCACAAGTCAGACCCATGAGAGGTGAGGTCAGACAGTAAAGGTCATATACCAGAAGGAAGATTTCCCAAACCCCAGGAAGATGGGTAGATTTAACTGATAATATACCCAAGGGAGGGCCTGTCAGTGAAGAGTAGGTGAAAAGAGCAGCCCAAAATAAATCCAAGAGCAAACTGTAATGAATAATAATGATAATAATAATAATAATAATAATAATAATAATAGTAATTTCAGCATATTGATCATGAGCATGGCTCTGACCTGTGGCCTCTATTAGCCATCATCCCTTAATATCCTCAGCATCTCCATTGAATAATTACCTTTTTTTCAGTGTTAGCAACAATGGCTACATATCATGGAAAGTTTACCACACATGTGCACTCTGGGTTGTGGGTTATAGCAGGAGCTACCAGAAGTGCAGTTGTGCTGCCAGTGTCTTGAGTTCAGATTTATCCTGGATAATCACCAGATGGTACTCTTGAGCAAGCCCTAGGGCTCCAGGGTTGGATAGAATCTGCACTTAATGTGTACTCTGTAGGGTTTTGTAAGGGTTAATTTTTTTTTCAGGCAAAGGTTAAGATAGTCCTGATGAATATGTATAATCTGGGTTGATGATTATAGTCATAGTGATGAATTTGGATATGAGACCATCAGGTATCTGGATCAATCAGCAGGCTAAAAAGAGAGCACTTCTAGGAAAGTTCACAGAAAACTAGGTACCCAGGTAGCAATGCTGAGCCCTGAGGTGGGGGACTCACTCTGAGTACCCTTATCAGTAAAATGAATGGAGGTGCTGTTCTGCAAAAACACATGCAGAGGAATGATAACAACGCTTGGCAAACAACAAGTACTCAATAAATATTAAATGTAGATAAGGCAAAATTAAAAGGATGTATGGACCCAAAGAAATGCCACCTGGTTAATGTCTATTGGCAGGCATCCAGACTGACTCACTTGACACCATTTCTACACTATTTCCATTACACACCAAAGAAAATATGAAGAAAAGTAGTTATGTGTCCCATTGGACAGAGTGGAATTATACTGATTACTCATTTACACATGCTACAAGATACAGTGTCTGCTAGGGAACCATGTTTGTTTCCTGGAACATAATAAAAGGAAGAAAACGGAAATACCCATGTTTTATGGGTAATTATCAGTGGTGTAAATTTTGATCAATGATGGAAGCCTGCCAGGTTTCATCATGTGAACAATCTTGGCTGTGAAACAGTCTGACATCTTACCTTCCAACACCTCTGCCCTTTAATACATCAGTCTTACCAGCTGCTCCTAAGTGTTTGGATGTCTCTTGCCTTTAGACCCATTGACATTTCATATCCCAGCTACCAGATCTTTCTGAGTCCTTCCATGCCCAACCACACCTACATGCTGTACTTTCAGTTCTTGTGGATTCTATTTTTGAATTCATAATGACAAAATTAACAATAACAGCACAGACAGAGAGACACACCTCAAGTATGCAGGAAAGCTGCTAATTCTGTACTTTGTCACAAGCCTGCCATACCAGATATTCACTGTACCTCTGGCCTTCCCAAGGCCACATGAGGAGGTGTCACAGACAAAGAAGATGAAGGTAGTTAGGTGCCCAGTCCAAGTAAATGTTCCCTAAGGAGGTGTGGTGGTTTGAATGAGAAACATGATTCAAAGTCTCTGGCATTGGTCCCCAGCTCATGGTGCTGTTTGGGGAGATTTATGTGATGTTGACTTGCTGAAGGAAATAATGTGGTTAAAATCAAATTTTGAGATTAAAAGCCCCACCTGCTTCCAGTTTACTCTCTCTTCATTGTGCTTATGGTGGAGGATGTAAACTCTTAGATTCCTGCTCCAGTAACCATGCCTGCTACTTGTTTCCATGCCTCCTTGCCATGATAGATGCTCATACCTCTGGAACCAGAAGCCAAAATAATCCCTCTCTTCCTTAAGATGCCTATAGCACAGCAACAGTAAAGTAACTGATGTAGGAGAATAGATGCTCCTTCATTTAAAATGGGATTACATCCTGATTACATTTACTCATCACATGTTGAAAGCAGGGTATGTGGGAAATCCATTTACTACACCTACTCTAATTGACACCATAGCTTAGCCTCACAGCACAGTGTGGCGTGTCATAACAGTGTTTCCCCATGATAATACATCTATCTGGGAGCTTCTGTCACTGTTCACACTAGCATTGAAAGATAGGACTGTATGCTTATTGCTAGCTGGGAAAAAAATTCAGTCTTAACTTTGTTTTCTGTGGATCATGATTATATCATTGAAAAAGTCAGAAATTGAACCATAGTAGATCAGAGACCATTTGCCTGTTTCTCATGTCCACGAGAGAAAAGAGTGAGATAAGATAACTCCATGTAGTTACTCAACTGTCCTGAAGGGAGCAGGGAGTTTACAAGGGGAGGTGCTAGGGTGATGATTGGCCAATTAGTCCAATACAGTTGTGAGCATGCCATGGGACACAGAAAACTCCTGCAGAGCACCTACTATAACCCACTAGTGGGTTGTTAGTGCCTCTTCATTAGCTAAAAAAAAGTAGTGCTGGGAAGTGGAGCAGCTTCTGCCCCAAGTCATGTACATGCTCAAATTCGGGTGTGTGTGATTTCTCTATGTCCCCTGACCTTACTTAATAGTTCTGCAATCAAGAGTAAAAGCTGTTTCTCTACCAGCTTTGTTACAAGACACAGGTAAGGGCTAAAAGAGACGTTGGTGACACTGCAGCTTTGCCTATGCACAGACCTGACAATTATTTCTAACTAAGCTATTGGTTTTTGGTATATTAGTTAGTTGCTAAGCAACTGCTTGGTGAACTCCAAAGCTGACTTTTTTTTTTTTTTTTTTTTAGAAACTGGGGAAGACCTCAAGAAGTACGACATAAGCAAGAATTTGGGGTACAAGGGTGACCTGGGTCTTGTGCAATAAGCAAGCTGTGTGGATGAAAGGCCACTTTCTCTGCTCTCAAAAATGATTCCTTCACTTCTCTGAGACCTAAGTTTGGTCATCTGTGGAAGTGTTTATCTACTAAAGAAGTGAGAAGAATGTTAAGGGGGTCAAGAAGTTGGTAGGGCTTCAAGTGTGTGGGAAGGGTTCCTATAAGATATTGTTATCATAATTTAATATTTGAAGGTTAACAGAGTTTGGGTAAAACATTTTGTTAGATTTAAGTGTGAAAAAATGAGTTTCTGCCAGGGTATGCTGTTGTTCTTGGACATCAAAGCTATTGCAGGAAATAGCACCCTTGACACCATCCTAAACCAGTAACAGTATACTGAAATCAAGGGTAGCCATGAGTGACTCACACATCAGAAGCAAATAGCTGTCACTCACTGGAAAAACTTTTAAGGAAGGAAAGTCAATATACCTGTCTACATACAAAAAATGATAGTGGATTTATTATGGCCTTCTGACTGAATTATTTTTTTTAATTTTTAATTTAACTTTACATTCTATGTTCCATTCCCTGCTTCCCCATCCACCCTCTGTCTGCTCCACATCTGACATCTCCTCCCCACCCCACCCTGTCTCCACGTGGATGATCCCAACCCCAACCCTGCCTGACCTCTAAACTCTCTGGGGCCTCCAGTCTCTTGAGGGTTAGGTGTATCATCTCTGAATGAACACAGACCCAGAAGTCCTCTACTGTATGTGTGTTGGGGGCCTCATATCAGCTGGTGTATGCTGCCTGGTTGATGTTCCAGTATCTGAGAGATCTCAGGGGTTCAGATTAATTGAGACTGCTGGTCCTCCCACAGGATCACCCTTCTCCTCAGCTTCTTTCAGCCTTCCCTAATTCAATAACAGGGGTTGGCTGTTTCTGTCCATTGGTTGGGTGCAAATATCGGCATTTGACCCTTTCAGCTGCTTGTTGGGTCTTTTGGAGGGCAGTCATGATGGGTCCCTTTTGGTGAGTGTTCCACAGCTTCAGTAATAGTGTCAGGTCTTATGATCTCCCCTCGAGCTGGATCCCAAGCTCAAGGGGATCCAGCTCAATGTATACAGCTGATTGAATTATTACTGGTTGTCAAAATTCTAGCATCTAGAAATAATCCTAGGTCAGAGGTTGCAAATGGTGAGCAGGTGAGAGAGGGCTATTCTAGCCTGGGGATATAGTGTGACTCCATAGCATTTAAAACTCATTTTAAATTATTTGGTCATTTTTAAGCAAGATTTTTATTTTATGTCTATGTGTGTTCTGACTATATGTATGCATGTACATCACACATGTGCTTGATGTTCAGAGAGTACCAGCCCTCTGTGAACATCCATGTGTTACAAGGAACTGTACCTGAGTCTTCTGTAAGAATAATGAGTTCTCTTAAATGCTGAGCCATCTCTCCAGCTCCAAATTATTTAATAATACTAAAACATTAAAACACATAAAAATTCAGTTTCTCTGCAAAAATATAAAGAGTTAGTAATTGCAATCCTATTACAACGGCAACATGATTCCACACCTGGAGAGATGGTTCTTCCTTAGACATATCTATGAACTCTCTTAAATAGTACCTTTCAGACAGGGTCTGTAAAGATAATTTGAGGGCAAACCTGCAATATTTCAATATTCCTGATGAGATTCATATAGTGACACTTGAACTAAGCAAAATAACTTGTGGTGTTACCATGAGTTACATGTTGCTTAGCACTGAGTATGGTCTCCATCAGCAATTTTAAGTCAGTAACACAAAGAGGAAACATAAATACAAATTCCTTGTGTGCCATGTAAAACATGCTGCCCATAAGGTTCGGGCAGCTGAGGCAAGATTCAGGCCTGTTTACTTTAAGTTCTTTGCAGTAAAGACCCCTTAAGTGCTTCTGAGGAAAATCACAGAAGGTGAAGGGTGGGCAGGGTACAGTCCTCTCTTTTAAGTTGAGACTGCTCCTAACTGCTTACTTATTCATCTAGTATGTAGGCTAGCATCCTGCTGACTGTAAGCTTTCCGAGCTATGAGGGATGATGCAGAGCTGAGGATTTAGTCTGACCACATTGGTGGTGGTGGTGGTGGGGGGCTTGTTCTACATACCGGGATATTGTCACCTAGTTGGAGCTGGGCCTGGAGAAAAATCAGTGAATGGAGTCTGGCAGTCAGGAATTCATTCACAGGGTGTTGTGTTACAGCTCCACCCACTTCTATGGTGGAAGGTTATATTGCTGATGGGGCCACTTACCCTTTGGCTCTCTGACAGCTGATGAGGATCTTCCATGTTTACTAGGAAGGAAATGATGCCATGCTACATTACACAACACTTTGTAATGACACTCTAATGAGGTTGAATACAAAGTGTAGGGTACCCTCTCTTGCTACAGAGAGAGAGAGAGAGAGGGTGGAGGGAGGGAGGGAGAGACAGTGGGGGGGGGGAGATCTTGGGAGTTCATATACAGCCTGTCTGGGATCAGAAACCTCAGAGTTGTTGGGCAAGGCAGGGGTCTGCCAGACACTCCTCAACTCCTATGACTGTCATCTGGACTCAAGCCTGTCATTTTGGCTCTCCAAGTCTTACTGGCCCATGGTGTAGCATAAGGCAGCCCCACAAGCGGTTGAGACTTAGTTTGTGTATCCTAAAAAAGACAAGATATATGAACCATCTTTAGGGATATGTGGACCCTGGAAGGCACTATCTTAGACACAGGGGAAATCCATGCTGATAAGTGACAATTGGAAAAGGATCATGATGATGATGTCGAACCATGTGACTTTATATTTCTCCCATGTACAGTTTTGAGTCATGTGAATTCTGCAATACATTTCAATTCATACTATTTATATTAATTGAACCACCCAGGCTTAAAGGAGTGTATTGCTTTCTGCTTTGCTATGTGAAGAAACGTGGAGAAGGACACTGGATATTCCTATGGTTCTGTGGTTGGGTGTCCTGTGTTATGACTCCCCACCTCCTCCCACACTGGGTATATAAAATAGGCCAGCATCTTCCAGTCTTGTTCTGCAGTTTCTTGTTTGTATAATGAAGACCTCAATATGACCCATAGCAGGGGCTGTGAGAGGAGGAAACAAAATGAAATCTTACCTGTCAATCATTTTCTGGCATATGCTTAAGTGCTTCAATACATGTTAAGCATTGTTATTATTTAGGTTTGTTTTAAGGAACAGGCAATGGGCTTTTGAGAATGATTATAGGAAGCCTGTCTACTGCAAAGTTGGCAAAGAGGCAGAAATTTTAAGCAAGAGAGATGTTTCAAGAGCAAAATAATGTCACTATGGAAAATTGGGTCTAGTCTGTGCATGGGATAATAGAACTTAGTATACACATTCCAAACTTGTAGGTAGTGGCCATCACTGGACAGGTCCCTGCCCCCTTTTGGGTTGTAGTTGTCCTACCTATAAAAGGTAAGTGGCAGACTAGACAATGGTCCTGAGGGCCTTGAGGTTCCAGCTTTTCATGAACCTGTGTGGCTACCAGTCTGCAGAGAGGACAGAACAGCAAGGTCCCCTGGGTTCCTTACCTGAGGTACTCATAGAGCCCATACATAGGCAGGAAGTCAATGTCAGATAAGAACATGTAGGGTGTGCTGATGTGCTTCATAGCCACGTTGCGCAGAAGATTGACAGGATAGAACTGACCCTCCTTGTACACGATGTGGTAGCCCACATTCTGCCGGCTCATGAGCACCTCGGATCCCTGGGCATAGCGGAGGAACTGCTGGGCTTCTGCATCCGACAGGTAGAGGGCCAGACTGATGGGTCCCTCCCAGTGTTTACAGATGGCCTCCAGCATCTGTAGTCTGGAAGAGAGGTGAAGAAAGCAGCATCAGCAGGCCATCTTCCAGCCCCTGTCTCCAATATCTCTTCATCAATCAGCTATAAAACCAACTCTCTTAAGTAAGTATGACTCAGTTCCTCATCAGCAAAGCAGACACAGAACAAGTACCCTGCTGATTCTAGTCTTTCTCTGCTTGCAACTGACTGCATGACATCAGCAGTCCCACATTCATCCTCAAAGGTACTATGGATTGGCTGGGTGTTACCCCAAAGTTCATGTGATAGAAGCCATGTCTTCAGTGTAGTATTGCTGAGACCTTTAAGAAATAGGACTGAGGGGAGAGTAGCTCAATCATGTATTTGGGCTGCTGTCCTTACCTAGAAGGGCTGGGTGTATTTCTCATGGGATCT
Source organism: Mus minutoides (assembly GCA_902729485.2). Taxonomy (NCBI): domain Eukaryota; kingdom Metazoa; phylum Chordata; class Mammalia; order Rodentia; family Muridae; genus Mus; species Mus minutoides. Next base: position 4,033,036 of record LR749499.1, on the reverse strand, counting down.
CAGTTGATTCCGACCAGTGTGGACTACTAAAAAAAGAAAGTGACACCCTTGGCTTCTGTCTCACCCTTGCCTTCTGTAAATCCAGTGACTTTCACTGAAGAGACATGTGAAGATGGACATAAGGGAGCACACTTTTAATCCTGGCAGTCAGCAGGCAGAAGCAGGTGGATCTCTGGGAGTTCAAAGCCTGGTCTACATACTGAACACCAGAACAAAACACAGAGAGATACTATGTCTCAGAAAACCAGCTCCCCCAAAGATGAAGAGGGAAGAAAAGGAGGAGAAGGAGAAGCAGGAGGAGGAGGGAGAAGAGGAAGAAGAGGAAGAAGAAGAAAAGAAGAAACAGAAAAAGAGGAGGAGCAGGAGGAAGAAGGGTTTTCTTGATTCCTTTTCTGTATGTAGCTGTTTCTTTTTTGGCTTCATTATCACATTTTGGCAGCCAAGGCACCCTTTGGTTCCTAACATTCACAAGCATTTCTGTTCCTATCAGCAAATATTTTGTTCACCAGAGTCTGAATCAGTTGTTATGGTTTGAGTTATAGCTTGTAGCACTGTGAAGTAAATATATTTCTTTATCTTTATAAGTACTTAGGTTCAGATATTTTGCCACAGCAACACAGAATAAATATTGTAAGAGAGGTGGGATGAGTATGTGTGTGGCTATAGAATAAGGGCTGAACTTTTCCAGCCCAAACTCCTGTTTTCTCTCAGCAAAGCCTTAAAAGGATTACAAGTCTCCTGAAGCACTCACCACCTCCAGAAGCTTGGTCCCAAGGAACAGTCAAACTAGCACTAAATGAGAAATAACTACAAGTATTGACAAAAGTCTGGTATGCCAACCACCTTCCAGAATTCTCACAGCACTCCTATGCAACTTCCTGTTGAAGAAATTGCAGCTCTAGTTTGATTTATGAAATTTTTGACTCAATATTTATAGACAGGTGCCTTAAAGTTGGTGAGAAAAGAACAAAATTAGTGTTTTGCAAAAGATACAGAAAAAAACATAAAAACAATAAAAACTCAATTGTGGGTGGTACCATCTTCAATTTTCAGCATTTCCTGCTCTAGGACATTCTGACCATCTCTGCAAGGCAGAGCTGGGCCTGATGGCTAAGCATGCCCTCTGTTCAGGGCAAGAGAACTGTTGTATGGCTAGTCTGGGCTACACAGTGACCTCCTTGATAGCATGGGTTCCCTCAAAGAACAAAAAAACACAACAGCATCAGCAGCAACAAAAACAAAACAAATTAAAACAAACAAAACAGAAACAAAAACACAAAACAAGTTTGCAGGGACACAGTAAAGAGCTGAGGAGATGAAGGCGTGGGGCAAAATCCAGAGAAAGAAGAAAAAACACTTCTCCAGCAGGAATGAGGCGGCAAGAAGGTTTGGCAGCCAAACATGAAGATTCTATTTCAAAGATATCAAAAGTTTCTGGTCTGTAAAGCCTGTAGGCAAGTCTGTGGGGGCACTGGCTTGATTAATGATTGATATGGAGAGGAGAGTTCGCTGTGGAAGGTGCCACTCCAGGGCAGATGGTCCTGGGTTGTATAAGAAAGCTGAGTAAGCCATGTGAAGGAAGTCAGTAAAAAATGTTCCTCCATGGTCTTTGCTTCTTCTGGTTCTGCCCTGAATTTCTTCAGTGATGGATGGTGGTAGGGAAATCATTCCCCCCACCCCTTTTATTTTTGCCAGTGGCCTTTGGTCACAGTGCCTATCACAGCAATAGAAAGCAAACTGCTATTTTGCTTAGCCCTCTCTATCCATTCCTATCCTCTGCCAGGATCCTAAAGGGCAGAAAAAGCTGCCCATTCCACATTGGTGGCTAGTGACACACTTTCTAATTGTAATTCTGGAGGTAGAGTTATCAGGTCTGTTGGTTAGCTCCCCTAATTCACTGTGCCAGTCACATAGAACCTACCTCTGAATCAAAGGTTTATAAGCACACTGAAATATTTCTTAAATGAAAAATCAACTCAGGAGACATTATTCAGTATACTGTGTTTTAACTAGATGGACAGGGTAGAGTAGAAATGGTTGGGGAAACTTCTGCATTGGCTTTAGTGCTGCATTATAATTTTTATTCCTTCTCACTACATGCTTCTCTCATGGAATTTTACAACTTCTTATGTCCTCTGGTTTCAGTTAGATTAGGCCATGTGCCTACTTGCTATCAGCCAGCATAATGGAGCACAGCAGGTGGGCTGTTCTGGGGAGACAGAATGCAATTCATGGATCTGTAGCCCAGGTGGGGCTCTGGCCGGCCTGGTCAAAGTGTTACAGCTTTCTGAGGGGAAGCTAGGGCAGGGCAGGTGGCCAGATCTCTTCTGCTACCATCACAGCCCCTGCACTAAAGGCAGCAGTAGCAGAGACATAGAGGCAGCCAGAAGCAGGAGCTAGAGTTAATAGGCAAGATGTGACTGCAAACAATAACGCAGCCTGCTAGGTGAAGCCTAGGTCCGGTGATCCAGGCTTCAGGAGAGAAAAATTTTCCCTGGAGTTTTATAGCTCAGTAAGACAGATGGTTCTTGGTAAAATAACTTGTACACTTTATTCCTTGTAGATGGGGACCTTATAAACATTTGGGGGGTAGGGTGGGATATAGGGGTAGGTGCTTTCCATTGGCTCAGTCTGAGAAGTTAGGGTTGTTTTATTTGCATAGGAAAGAAACTTCAGGTGTTGTCCCCATGTGACTAGTTGTCATGGTCCTCCTAGTGGGGTGTTGTGGTCATGTGTTCCAGGACAAGTAAAGACTTGTTGGAAGCTAGTTCTATTCCTACCATTATCAATTATGAGATTAACCAGAGTTTTGAACCTGCTTCAACCTTACCAGTTTGTCTGTTTGGTGGCAGTCCATTTGCTGTGCACACTATGGGGTGCTGTCTGGGTAGTAGTACTTGTTACCATGAATTAGAGGTTACCCTGTATATCCTAAGCTTGTGATGTGTGCAATTTGAAGGGAAGGGCTCTGTGATCAATATTTGCTCCTAATGCAAGTGTGGCTGGAGCTTTCTGTAAGGGGCTGTGAGGGAAGGAACTGCCTGGTCACTAAGACCCGGCCAAGGTGATACTCCTGTTGTCAGTGGGTACAGGAGCTTTGCTTGGTCACTATTACTATTGGTAACAGGTGTGAACAAAAACACGAATCTGCACTGTAAACCCAACACATTCCCCCAAGTTTGTAAATCCTAGGCAATATGGATGTGAACACACCCAGGAAAAAGTAGCTAATATTTGCTTATATAGTTACATTTTCAGCACTTTACATCCTCTTATGATATAAAATCCAAACAACAATCAATGAAGCTGACTTTACAGTATCATCACTACTTCACACAGTGAGGTTGAAAAGAGGCAAGTACTTGACTCAAATCCACAAATCTAGGCAGTGGTACAGATGAGGTTTGCTTTCCCCTCATTATTGTCTCTAAATGCCTACCATCCTGTCCTAGTTAGCTTCAGCTGTCAACTTGACACAATGGAGAGTCATTTAAGGGATTCTCAATTGAGGAATTGCCTAGATCAGATACGTATGCGGTCATGTCTCTGAGATATGATACTTGGCTAGTGATTGATGTAAGATGGCCCAGCCCACTGTGGGTGGCACTATCCCTAGACAGGAGTTCCTGGGCTATATAATAAACATGAGTGTGAGCCTGTCAGTAAGACAGTGAGGAAAAAAGCAGTATTTATTCATGGTTTCTGTTTTTAAGTTTCCACAATTTTCCTCAATGATGAGCTGTGACCTGGAAACAAAACAAAATAAATCTTTCCCTCCCCAAATTTCTTTTGATCAGAATGTTTTATCACAACAGCAGAAAAATAAACACACAGCCATAGGCTTCTAACAGGGTATTCAGATCTAGCTAATGGTTTCTGGATGGCAAATATGTTACAAGGGCTTCTGTAGGTTCTCTCATTTAACCCTAACCATTATTTCAGCCCTATTTAATAGGAAAAAAACAGAAATTTAAGATTTTGAATGAAATGCCAAAATCATCAGCTGGAGAAGGAGCAGGTGAGATTTGAAGTTAAGCTCTTTGTCCTTAGGCCTAGTGCCTTCTGCACAATACAGCATATACATTAGAATTCTGGCCACTCATGTTGGTACTATTCTATGAGATTTTGTACGTACGTCAGTATGTACTGGGCCTGTGTACTCTCATGATTGTTATAACTTTAGGGATAATTACAGTAATATAATTATTCCCAGGTAACTGGTAAGGAAACTGGGGCTTAGGGAGGCAAGATTACTTGTCTAAAAAAGTCAAACTCAAGAAAGTCAGTGTCACTGATAACACATAGAGTCTGCCTCCAAGGGTCACATCTTGTGCATAATTATACTAGTCATGTGTGTATATGTGTGTGTGAGTTTGTATGTAAGTCAGAGGTAAATTTGAGTGTATTGCTTAAGCTTTCTCTCAACCTTATTTTTAAGAAAGGCACTCACGTCCACTAGTTACACTCAATAAGGGTAATTCCCAGACAGCCACGGCATGCAAATTCCCACTCGTTCTGGCCTTCCTTGGATGGTCTCTGTGAGTTTTTGTATGTCTGGGGTCTTGCTCTTTCAGGTTTTGCATTCTTCATTCACCCCCGAGTAATAACCGTGGTCTTTATGGAACACTGATTGCATTCCTGCTACTGCCCTTTGTATATGGATTCATTTCATTTTTAGAGCAATTCCAAGGCATCTTCATCCACAGCACAGACAGGCATGTCAGGTAGCTCGAGAGACAATCAATCAAATGTTCTGTTGAAATGGTACAGCATGGCCTAATGGACACTGTGTAAGGGCAGCCAATGTGGGGGCTTGTATAACTCAAAAAGGAAGCTGCTTAGCCAGTACGAGAGTCAGCTATGTAACATAGGGAGAGGAAAGCTGCTTATCTTTGGCAAGTGGCCATGAAGCTTCAAATCCATTCACTTTCTGTAGCCAGTGAGGCTTGAAAAATCATAAATAAGAGATGGAGAGATAGATGGCTCAGCAATTAAGACTATGTACCACTCTTTCAAGGACCTGAGTATATGGTTCCCAGTACCCATATCAGGCAGCTCACAACTATTCTTAACTCAGCTCCAGGAGAGCCAACATCTTCTTTTGACCTCTGTGGGAACTTCCCTCAACAAAAATTGTGTGGCTTTACTCAAGTCAGGTTCTAGAAATATACAGATCATTCTTCCCACTATGGGCCCTCGGGATTCACTAATATATCTGTCTGGAAAAACCTTAGAAACTGGTATGCCTGGCTTTCTTCATTTCCTTCTAGGTCTCTACAGATAATGTCCCCTTCTCAGAAAGACTTCCCACAATGACATTATCTACAGACAATTCCTGACTTGACTGGTATCATCTCTCCCAATCCCTTCACAGCCTTTGTTGCAGTTATAATTTTATTAAATTGTCCATGGAAGTCTACATTCTCAATCCTGGGTTACACACTGCAAGCTTAAAAAAATGTCAAGACAAAGATTCTGTCTTGGCTAGTTTGCTATGGAGCCTGAGTATGAATTTACTTCAAAACCTCCCCAGTGACTCAATTTGTCTCTTGTCATATTGAGTCAGCCTACTAGACAGTAATTAAGAAAAGGCTAGCCTAATAGCAGTGCCACTGGGAAACATCCATGAAGGACTATTACATCAGAACACATGTGAGAAGAAGAAATGGTCATTGTTTTACTATGGCCACTGTGGTGGTTTGAGTAAGAATGGCAGCACCTATAGGGACATATATTTGAGTGCTCAGACATCAGAGAGTGTTTGAAAATGATTAGGAGATGTGTCCATGTTAGAGTAGGTATGGCCTTTTTGAACGAAGTGTGTTGTAAGTAAGTAGGGTGGGAGTGGGGAGTTGAGGTTTCCAAAGCCCATGCCTAGCCCAGTGCCTCTCTTGTTCTACCTTCCTTCCTGTAGATCAAGGTGTGAGCTCTGTCTCATGCCTACATTCCTGTCACCATGCTTCCTAACAGGAAGATTAATCCTCTGAAACTGTAAGCAAACCTTCAATTAAATGCTTTCTTTTAAAAGAGTTGCCTTGATTATGGTGTCTCTTCATAGCAATAGAATAGTAACTAAGAGGCTCCAGTGTGTAGCCTTTTCTGTAGAGTTTTACTCCTAATGAGCCAACTCTCAAGCAACACCAGCAACTAAAAGAGGATACCTCTGCTGTGCAGCAGAGGAGATGAGACTGAGATCAACCTCAAGTGTACTAGAAGACCATCTCTTATCCTCTGTGGTTCCACGGGGTAAAGAGTATTAGTTATGAGGACCATGTGGTGGGTAAGGTCATTTGCCGTACCTGTCCATGGAGAGCTGAGCAACAAGGGTAACGTCTGTGTTGTCAGCAGAAGGCTCAAACTCGTAGTGCAGGAAGTACAGGTGGGTTCTGTGGACAGTGAAGCGCTCTCGCCGGAACTCATAGCACAAGTCATCCTCATCCAGCTCAGACAGCTGCTTCTGAAGCTGCAAAGGAAGGAAAAGGCTTGGGAATAGGAAGCAAGGCTCCAAAGGGGCCAGAAGCCTGCCTGTTAGAGTCTCTTTCCCTTGCTGGTGGTTCAACAGAAAGGACTTCCATTTTATTCCTCACAATTTACTCTAACTCCAAGAGGTGGTCACAGAGGCTTGAGTTTTCCCCATATGGGAGATGAGCCTCCTTGTGGCCAAGAGACACACAAGTGATGCTAGCTGACAATGCAGAGCCATACAAATCCTTACAAACAAAACCACAGTGTTTTCCTGGGTAAAACAGTCAAATGGTTTGATGTTAATTAACACAAGGAAGATACTTGTAGATCAAGAAATCCCAAAAGGGAAGGGCTTCTGAGTGGCCTGATGGTTTTGTCTTCCTGGAGCCATATATTTCAACCTTTGAGTCAGGTATGAGAAGAAGAACCAAGTAAATGCATTAATAGCACAAAGTTCTTTTCTTTTTCTAACATAAATTTAGTCAGGACAACCTGTCTCTCTCTTACCTTTTCCAACTCTCTGAAAGCCTGTCCTTATTAGTAGAAAAACATTGTTAGTTCTATTTCCATTTCCTACTGACCTAGTGAAAAGAGTAGTCTAGGAAGAGGCTCCACTCCCAGGTGCTCTAGCTTGCCCAAGATCTTAGGATCAGTGGTGAGTAGAACACAACATCTGTTCCAACACCACAGGGAGCAACCGGGACTAGCAGGATCCATGGATGTAGGGACCTCATACAACCAGTGGCTCTGGTTCCTTCTGGTCTGCATGGGTCTACCTTGGGCGCAAACTTGGCGGTAGCTAGTTCCACAGTCCGCAGAGGAGGCTCCACTCCCAGGTGCTCTAACACAACCAGGATCTTAGGATCCCAGAAACTTGTTCGCACCAGGATCTCAGGGTCTCAGAGGTAGCTTCACTCCCAGGAACTCTGACATACCAAGAATCTCAGGATCAGAGGATCCCAGAATCACACAGAGACAGCTGGACTCTGAAGAGCTCTGACTCAACTGGGCTTACAGGAAGGACAGGCTCTAGTCAGATATACTGAGGGCAGGGAGCACTAGAGATAATCAGATGGCAGGAGGCAAGCATAAGAACAGAAGCAAAAGTAACCAAGGTTATTTGACATCATCAGAATCCAACTCTCCCACCATAGCAAGTCCTGGATACACCATCACATCAGAAAAGCAAGACTGAGGTCTAAAGTAATTTCTCATGAAGATGATGGAGGACTTTAAGAAGGACATAAACAATTCCCTTAAAGAAATATAGGAGAACATAGGTAAACAGGTAGAAGTCCTTAAAGAGGAAACACAAAAATCCCTTAAAGAATTACAGGAAAACAATCAAAAGGCGAAGGAAATGAACAAAACCATCCAAGATCTAAAAATAGAAATAGAAACAAAAAAGAAATCACAAAGGGAGATAACTCTGGAGTTAGAAAACCTAGGAAAAAGATCAGAAGTCATAGATGCAAGTATCACCAAGAGAATACAAGATATAGAAGCGAGAATATTAGGGGCAGAAGATATCTTAGAAAATATTGACACAAGAGTCGAAGAAAATGCAAAATGCAAAAAGCTCCTAACCCAAAACATCCAGAAAATCAAGGACACAATGAGAAGACCAAACCTAAAGATAGTAGGTATAGAAGAGAGTAAAGATCCCCATCTTGAAGGGCCAGTATATATCTTCAACAAAATTATAGAAGAAAGCTTCCCTAACCTAAAGAAAGGGATGGCCATGAACATACAGAAATCCAAATAGACTGGACGAGAAAAGAAATTCCTCCCATCACATAGTAATCAAAACATCAAATACATCAAATAAAGACTATTAAAAGCAGTAAGAGAAAAAAGGTCAAGTAACATATAAAGGCAGACCTATCAGAATTGCACCAGACTTGCCATTAGAGTATGAGAGACAGATCCTGGGCTGATGTCAACCTAAGAGAACATAAGTGCCAGCCCAGACTATTATACCCAACAAAACTCTCAAATAGACAGAGAAAACAAGATATTGCAAAACAAAACCAATTTTACACAATATCTTTACACAAATCCAGCCCTACAAAGGAAAGTAGATGGAAAACACCAACAAGGAGGGAAACTACACCCTAGAAAAAGCAAGAAACTAATCTTTCAACAAATCCAAAAAATGATAGCTACACAAACATAATGAAACCTCTAACAACAACAATAACAACAACAAGAACAACAAGAACAACAGGGAGTGACAATCATTTTTCTTTAATATCCCTTAACACCAATGGACTCAATTCTCCAATAAAAAGACAGACTAACTGACTGGATATTTAAACAGGCTGCAGCATTTTGCTGCATAGTAGAAACACACCTCAGTGACAAAGACAGGCACTACATCAGAGTAAAAGGTTGGAATACAATTTTCTAAGCAAATGGTCCCAAGAAATAAACTGGAGTAGCCATTCTAATATAATGAAAAAATCGACTTTCAACCAAAAGTTATCAAAAAAGATAAGGAAGGACACTTCATACTCATCAAAGGAAAAAAAAATCTACCAAGATGAACTCTCAATTCTGAACATCTATGCTCCAAATGCAAGGGCACATTCATAAAAGAAACTTTACTAAAGCTCAAAGTACACATTGCACCCCACACAATAATACTGGGAGAGTTTAACACCCCATTCTCATTAATGGACAGATCATGGAAAAAGAAAGTAAACAGAGATACTGTAAAGCTCACAGAAGTTACGAACTAAATGGATCTAACAGATTATTTATAGAACATTTCATCCAAAAGCAAAAGAATATATTTGTCTTCAGAACCCAAGGGTATTTTCTCTAAAACTGGCCACATAATTGGCCACAAAACAGGTACAAGAAGATTGAAATAGTCCCATGCACCCTATTAGATCACCACAGACTAAGGCTGGTCTTAAATTCCAACAACAACAACAAAAAAAATGGAAAACACAAAAACACTTGGAAGCTGAACAATGCCCTACTCAATAATAACTTGGACAAGGAAGAAATAAAGGAAGAAATTAAATACTTTTTAGAATTTAATTAATACCAAAACTTATGAGGCACAGTGAAAGCACTGGTAAGAGGAAAATTCATAGTTCTAAGAGCCTCCAAAAAGGAACTGAAGAGAGCTTACACTAGCAGCTTAACAGCACACATGGAAGCTCTAGAACAAAAAGAAGCAAATACACCCAAGAAGAGTAGACAGCAGGAAATAATCAAACTCAGGGCTGAAATCAACCAAATAAAAACAAAAAGAACTGTACAAAGAATCAACAAAAGCAGGAGCTGGTTCTTTGAGAAAATCAACCAGATAAACACACCCTTAGCCAGACTACACAGAGGGCACAGAGACAGTATCCAAATTAATAAAATCAGAAATGAAAAGGGAGACATAACAACAGAAAACACAGAAATCCAAAAAAATCATCAGATCCTACTATAAAAGTTTATACTAAACTAAATTGGAAAATATGGATGAAATGGACAATTTCATATACATATACCAGGTGTCAAAGTTACAACAGGGTCAGATAAACAATCTAAACAGTCTCATTACCCCTAAAGAAATAGAAACAGTCATTAATAGTCTCCCAACCAAAGTAACTATAGGACCAGATGGGTTTAGTGGAAATTTCTTTTTTTTTTCTTCCAATTTTTATTAGATATTTTCTTCATTTACATTTCAAATGTTATCCCCAAAGTTCCCTAAACCCTCCCCCATCCCCTGCCCTGCTCCCCTACCCACCCACTCCCACATCTTGGCCCTGGCGTTCTGCTGTACTGGGGCATATAAAGTTTGTATGACCAAGGGGCCTCTCTTCCCAATGATGGCCAACTAGGCCATCTTCTGTTATATATGCAGCTAGAGACATGAGCTCTGGGGGTACTAGTTAGTTTATATTGTTCTTCCACCTATAGGGTTGGAGACCCCTTCAGCTCCGTGGGTACTTCCTCTAGCTACTCCCTTGGGAACCCTGTGTTCTATCTAATAGCTGACTGTGAACATCCACTTCTGTGTCTGCCAGGCACTGGTATATCCTCACACGAGACAGCTATATCAGGGCCCTTTCAGCAATATCTTGCTGGCATATACAATAGTGTCTGCATTAGGTGGCTGATTATGGGATGGATCCTGAGAAAACAGTAACAACCAAAATACCCAATAGCTTCGAACTATTCACTCAATGTTTTCCTTGTCCAAACCAACTGGGAAGACGACGCCAGTCCCTGTGGCAGTCTCCTTCTGTGTCATCCTAGGTACCAACCAAGATTAATCATGAGTTCTATGTAGATACCTTTACCACTTCATGCTTGGGAGTTAACTGTCCATGAGGCAGACATAGATAACTGATAGTTTCTTTTGCTTGTAAACTCACGCTTATCTATTCATCTGAGCTAATATCTCCTCCCACATCTACAGTGATCCACAGGACGTCTCCAGATGATGCACTGGGTCATGGATTCCATGGCAGCTAAGTTGTCCCCTGAGCTGAGTGTGGTACCCAACAAGGACCCAACACAGACAAATAAGAGTACGGCCAATCTTCCTGATGATCTGTGGAACACTCACATTTTCATTGTTGACATCAGTCTCACTGGGGCAGCCAAACAGCTCCCGCCGCAGGAGGTTGCCATCATACTCCAAGAAGGTCAGGTAGAGGTTGCGGAAGAATTCCACATGTTTGTTCTTCACACGGAGCTTCTTGGGGGAGTTCCAGTGGATGACCTGGAGGTTGGAAAGGAGGCTATCAGATGGCAAGGGCCATACAATATGGCTTGGACTGGACAAAATATGATGTATGGGTATAAAGTTCATTCACTCACTCACTCATTCATTCTCTACATCATTGGCAGAGTGCTGGGGAACCGGGGCTGGGGATGGAACCAAGTTTGTCTCTGTTCTATGCTGTCATTTCATCATGGGGAAGTTCCCTTATTCTCTGTGTCACAGGAGCATCCATAGTTCCTGCATGTGCTGTATTAGACTTTCATCTCTGGGAACATCCAGCTCGCAAAACAGAAGCTTGGGACCCTGCAGATAAGAAACCTGCTTGGTGATACAGACAGTCCTGAAGGACACCCGAGACCGGAAAAAGGACACACATTTTCTTCACCTCTTCTCTCTACTCTTAATCACCATAGTGTTAACTATACCCTACCATTTCTGACTTATGTTTTATTTCAGGGCCAATTCTATAGTTTTTGCCTTGTAATCACTTCTAAAGATTAAATTCCCCGTTTAAATAATTAGTAAGCTTTATCCAGCGCTAAGTGAGAGTCTCATAGAACTGCTATGGAATGTAAACATGTTAACATGTGCAAATCTGCCACCGGGTAAGCTCTCACAAAAATGTAGGTTCCCTTATCATCTCCAGTCTGCCACACTGAGACATGTCCTGAAGCATGTGACCCTGGGAGCTGCCCATAGCACAATTATGGTCCACCAATATGTAATTAGAAGGCAGAGTAGAGGGAAAAGCATGGAACAGAGATAGCTGTGAAATACTCATTAGAAGTTCACAATGAGCTACAAGGTCCCCACTTCTCTATCCAGACAAATGGACACAGGAAGATACCCATGTTAATGCTTAGGGGAAAAGAATATGGTTCCTGGTGTGTGTGTGTGTGTGACCTAAAGTAAATCATGTAGAGAAGGCCATGCTGCAGCATGGGGTGGAACATGGAAGAAATCCAATGGAGCTGACCTGGGAAGTGCACATTTTGAACTCACTCACTACTACAGACTCCTAGGAGAGAGCAAAATGGCTAACTGCTATTTAGGGCCATCACTGTATGAAAAGATACACCTGGTCGGATGAGCAGGGCAAACCCAAAGTTGGGGACACTGTTGTGATTTCCAGATGAGAAATGAGGCTTTGGGCACACACTTTCTGAGTTGGTTGAAAGGAGAAAACATGAAAGAGGGGAAATTGAGAAAAGTGAGTTTTTGGAATATTTAACATGCACTAAAATTATTTTAAATACTTTGATTATTAATATTTATTGGTACTTCTTCAGACGTATAATTCCTATTATTATGTCATGACTATGAACAATGAATAACTTGAATTAACTTTTAACAAAACAAGTCCATGGGGTGTCACTGTGAAGGATACTCCTGTCCAGCAAGGTAAAGGGAGGCTCTAGAAGATTCTGTTTTCCCATGGTCTCACAAGTTGTATTTACCGCCTTGCAACCCGTGCCTAGTCTTTGCTATCTTTGCACTGGGTGTGGAGCAGCAAAAGGCAGAAGTGCTGCAGAGGTTCTCTGAACATTGGTAAAAGTGTCAGCAGATTTCAACGGTGTAGCAGAAGGAGACAGCAGGACCAGGGAAGGGCTGGTTCCAAAGGGACTGCTCTATGATGGTGGCTCCCATCACTGGTCACATTTCCAGTGTCTACAGAAGATATCAAGAAAGACCCATCCTTGACATCAAGTGAGAATAAGAGCTAGACCCACAGGGGCCTATGTGGAACACCTGAAAGGGTTCAAGGACCTCATGCTGAGTGCTAAAATGTGTCCCAAGCAGAGAGCTTTATCTTGAAAGCTCACTAAAAGGTTTGCATTTGTTGGTACTGTAATTTGAAAGCATTTCCTAAAATTTATGTGTTGACAGCTTGAGACACAGGTTCTTTAAGAGGGAACTGAAACAGGAGAGCAAATGCCTTTAGGGAGAGTCAGGCATCTGATAACAGGAGAGTTTGGTCCTTCATACCCCTTTCCCTCTCTTACCTTTCTGCCTCTGCCTTGGACTGAGACAGCATGAGCACCCTGTCCAGAGGCAAGCCGCTCAATCTTGGGCCTCCAAGATTTTTGAATCATAGGATATGGATCTCATATAAAGCCCCCAGTCTCCTCTAGCCTTCAGTGATGGCATTAGGAGACAGGGTCTTTGGGGGTGCTTAGGTTGTAAAAGGGATCAGGGCCTTATCCAAGAGCAGCCTGGACTCTTCCACTACATATGGAAGAATGTTCACATTCAGAAAGTGCTATCAATGAACCAGGTTGTGGGCTCTTACTAGATACTGAATCTTCTCCATCTGGGCTTTGGAAACCTCCAGAATGATGATAATTGAATGTAAACTGGTTGTAAACTACCCAATGGTTCTGCACAGCATAAGACATTATTGCAGCTTGGATACTGTTTTGTTTCCTGAACGTTGAAATCGGACTGTAGAGAGTCTGAAGAAGGGCCCAGAGCCTGCGAGCTGGAGATGGGTCAAGGTGGCCTGGCTCCTTCTGTCCTCTCCTTTGAGGATGTAGATTAGCGAATTCCTTGACTCTGGCTGTAACTCTACAAAGTTTTCTTCACACCCTTGTTGTATAATAGGAAGTGTGCCTAATTTAAGCTGCATTTCCCAACTCCCACCTATAACCAGAACCAGCACAGTACGACCAGCTACAAGTACTGTGACCCTCAGCTGAGCTACAGTCTGCATGTGACTGCACCAACTGTTATGATCATTCTCTTCCTGGAACCTCCATTTCCTTAATTACAGGATAAGGACAAGTCAGTCTCACAAAAAAGTTCAAGGGTTGATCCAATGCCTTTCACAGACAGAAAGACTGGTACTGAGACTGGCTCGAGGTCCCTAAGCTAGTCAGTGGTAAAATACAATCAAACAAAAAAAAAATACAAGGTTTTTCCTTAAAAACATTTCTTATGATTGTACCATTCATTCATTCATTCATTCACTCATTCAACAGATATAAAAATCAGCTATGATTCTGTGTCAAGCACTGGCTGAGGAGCTGTGAATGCAAAGCTGCACAAACAATTTTATAATCTGTCTAGAACTTATACTTCAGAGAAAGAGAAGGGCATTGAATAACTGTCCTGTAGAGGTAATTAGCCTAGTTCACTTGGCTTCTGATGGGTTGTGTGCACTTGCTGTACCAGCGCAGGAGCTCTTTAGATTCATGAAGGAAACACACACACACACACACACACACACACACACACACACACACACAGCTGAAAGAATCAGATGCAGATATTTGCACCCAACCAATGGACAGAAGCAGCAGACCCCTGTTGTTGAATTAGGAAAGGCTGAAAGAAGCTGAGGAGAAGGGCAATTCTGTGGGAGGACCAGCAGTCTCAATTAACCTGAACCCCCGAGATCTCTCAGATACTGGAACACCAAACAGGCAGCATACACCAGCTGATATGAGGCCCCCAACACACATACAGTAGAGGACTTCTGGGTCTGAGTTCATTTAGACATGATACATCTAACCCTCAAGAGACTGGAGGCCCCAGGGTGTTTAGAGGTCAGGTGGGGTGGGGGGTGGGGGTGGGGACATCCACACAGAGACAGGGGGGTGGGGAGAAGGTATGGGATGTAGAATAGTCTGAGTGTGAATCAGGGGAAGGGGGAGTAAAATATGGAGTGTAAAAAATTAGTTAATAAAAAAAGTAAAAAAAAAAAAAAAAAAAAAAAAAGGAAGTGTTGAATTCTGGCTTTCTATTGAGACAGAATTTCCACTAGTGCCTGGAATGGCTTTAAATGTATCTTTGCATTTGGATATTATGTGTTTGTGTGGAGTGGTGTTCTCAGTACTGGGAATCAGAAAACCAAAATATTCAACAATTATGAAAAACATCAAAATGTCCTGCATCCTGCATTATCAAATATTCATTTATATTTAAATTCCATATGAAAAATATGGAATCCATTTAATTAAAATGCAAATTTGTTTTATATTTAATAACTGACAGACTTATATATGTCAAAGAAGCATTTAAAAGAAGTGAATTTCCATGTGATCTATGATTAGAAGATGTTTGATTTGCATGGCTACTTTTGAAGTAGTTTGAAGCTCCAGATGTTTCCACCGCTAGTCCTCAGTTAAGGTTAGACATTATCTTGGGTATTCTAAGTTTCTGGGCTAATATCTACTTATTAGTGAGTGCTTATCATGTGAGTTCTTTTGTGACTGGATTACCTCACTCAGGATGATATCCTCCAGATACATCCATTTGCCCAAGAATTTCATAAATTCATTGTTTTTAATAGCTGAGTAGTACTCCACTGTGTAAATGTACCACATTTTCTGTATCCATTCCTCTGTTGAGGGACATCTGGGTTCTTCCCAGCTTCTGGCTATTATAAATAAGGCTGCCATGAACATAGTGGAGCATGTGTCCTTATTACCAGTTGGAACATCTTCTGGGTATCAGGACAGGTATTTCTGGATCCTCTGGTAGTATTATGTCCAATTTTCTGATGAACTGCCAGACTGATTTGCAGAGTGGTTGGACCAGCTTGCAATCCCACCAACAATGGAGGAGTGTTCCTCTTTCTCCACATCCTCGCCAGCATCTGCTGTCACTGAATTTTTGATCTTACCCATTCTGACTGGTATGAGGTAGAATCTCAGGGTTGTTTTGATTTGCATTTCCCTGATGATTAAGGATGTTGAACATTTTTTCAGGTGCTTCTAAGCCATTCGGTATTCCTCAGTTGAGAATTCTTTGTTTAGCTCTGTACCCCATTTTTAATGGGGTCATTTGATTTTCTGGGGTCCCGCTTCTTTAGTTCTTTGTATATATTGAATATTAGTCCCCTACCAGATTTATGATTTGTAAAAATTATTTCCCAATCTGTTGGTGGTCTTTTTGTCTTATTGACAGTGTCTTTTGCCTTATAGAAGCTTTGCAATTTTATGAGGTCCCATTTGTCAATTCTCAATCTTACAGCACAAACCATTGCTGTTCTGTTCAGGAATTTTTCCCAGGATACAATTTGCAAAACACATGAAACTCCAGAAGGAAGACTAAAGTGTGGATACTTCATTCCTGCTTAGAATGGGGAACAAAATACCCATGGAGGGAGTTACAGAGACCAAGTTTGGAGCTGAGACAGAAGGAAGGACCATCCAGAGACTGCCCTACCAGGGGATCCATCCCATAAACAGCCACCAAACGCAGACACTATTGCATATGCCAGCAAGCTTTTGCTGACAGGACCCTGATAAAGCTGTCTCTTGTGAGGCTATGCCAGTGCCTGGCAAATACAGGAGTGGATGCTCACAGTCCTCTATTGGATGGAACACAGGGCTCCCAATGGAGGAGCTAGAGAAAATAACGAAGGAGCGGAAGGTGTCTGCAGCCCTATAGGAGGAACAACAATATGAACTAGCCAATACCCCCAGAGCTCATGTCTCTAGCTGCATCTTCTGTAGCAGAAGATGGCCTAGTTGGCCATCATTGGGAGGAGAGGCCCTTGGTCTTTCAATGATTATATGCCTCAGTACAGGGGAATGCCAGGGCCCAGAAATGGGAGTGGGTGGGTAGGGGAGCAGGGCAGGGGGAGAGTATAGGGGACATTTGGGATAGCATTTGAAATGTAAATGAAGAAAATATCCAATATAAAAAGAAAAAGGTTAGACATTATGCAGGGTTTCCTAGACTTGACTACTCTCCTATCCTTTTTGAATGATTGTAATTCTAGAATCCACGTGAGTTACAGTAATTTCCAGAAGGTAGATCTTCGAATCTTCCCCTTTGTCCAACCTGCTTGATTTGTGAAGCCCTCTAAGGTGGAGACCCAAACCTTACCCAGTGTAGGTTAGTGTGTCATTGTCTAATCACCAAATATTGTACTTCCTTACTTCAACCCTGTTCTTCCTCAAGGAGCACAGCTTTATGTGGGCTGTTTGTCCCACATTGACTTCTAAGGTACCTGTTCCACAGGGCAGTCTGCTATCACATAGGCCTCTTTGTGCTGAGATAGAGCATAAATGGCAAATGGCAGGAATAAACAATATCAACCAGGTTTCTGACTATAGAATTATAGAGACAACGGGCCATTCAGAGTTCCTATAACTCTGCACATCCCTAGGATCCCTCCACTTTAAAGGAACTGCCATCAACAGCTCTTCACACTGTTTTATATATACCTTGCTAAAAATGCTGGAGTACGGTATATTTCTCAGGTGTACCACTGTATCTCTAAGAATGTTGCTGACATTTATAGGAGTAACTGCTTCTAAGTTTTAGCAGCTGTGTGTACCAAAACCATGGCAGAGAGCTTATGTCAACAGAACCCAAGGAGTTAGGTGCCAGAAATTACCAAAGACTGAAGAACAGATGGGAGTTGAGAGCCAAAGAACATTTGCTTATATTTTCAAAGTCCTGTCTGCTTTAGTATGGCATTTAAACATGGGCTAGGGCACATGCCACCAAATTCAGACACTTATTCTAGCTATGCCACCAACCTGTTTTTCTACCCTGGGGTGATCACTTCCTCTCTTTGGATGCTTCGTTTTCTATATGTGAAATGAGAGTTGTGACAAATGGATGAGAAGAAATGTGTGGACATATTTCTTTCCTCAGTTGGCTGAAAAGTATTTCAACAGCGATCTTTTAAAACGTATTTCTAAATAGTAAGACCAGTAGGCTTTCTATTTAGCTCCAAGATCTGTCATAATTGTATTGTGTGCCATCTTCTTGAATTTTAAACACTTATGCAAAATAATGATTGTTTTCCCATTTGCCCAGATAAGGAGATATGATTAGAATAGGGTAAGGAATTTAATGTCGTACTGTGGAGCCGGGAAATCTGAATTAGATCCCTAGAACTCACCTATGAAAAGCCGAACTGTGTGATGTGAGCTTGCATTCTCGAAAATGAGGAAGCTGAGGCAGGTGGTGTTAGCTGGGTGGTCCAATGACAAGCCTCAAGTCAATGGTAGATTGACAGGTGGCCTTTACATTTATGTGCATTTGTGTATGTACACTTCTGTATGTACACCCACCTTAGCACACTCAAACATACAAATATAACAAACAGCCACACAACTTGGCCAGCCATACATGATCTATAAGGTATTTTGGGTGTGTGTGAGAGTTCAAGGCTCTAGTCACAGTATGACAGCAACCAAAGCAGGCAACCAAAATAGGTGCTGACATCTCATATATACTTGGGAGCACGCCTTAAGTATACCAGCTTAACCCCAATAACACCCAGATCACAAAATACCTGGAGCCCTGTATGGACGTCACACAATGATGTTTGTTAACCAGGAGCTGGCTAAACACAAAAGAGGGGAAGGTGATCCAGACTTCAGATATTTTCCAGTGAACCAGCTGGTTTTTCTCCCTTAATCCATACTAATCCTCATGAGTTAACCTTTCCATCCATCATGCCTCAAACTCAGAAATCTGCCTGCCTCTGCCTCGAGTGCTGGGATTAAAGGTGTTCGCCACTATGCCCGGCTAGGATATATAATTCATACTCTGGGTCTGCTGCTTAAAATTAAAATGTTCTCTCAGGGAGACAATGTTGAACAAAGTCTCTTTATGTGAGTTAGCTCTTGGAAGACATTTACTCCAAAGGTGGTTCACAGTAGACAGTCCTGGACTTGTCCTGGAAGATCATCATCTTCAGTTTATTTCTTAAAGCATATTTTATTTTATGTATACTGATATAATGCTTGCAAGAGTGGTTGCACACTCTCTGTGTGCAGTGCCCACGAGGCCAGAACAGGGCATCAGACTCCACAAAAACTGGAGTTATAGACAATTGTGAGCTGCCACATTGGTACTAGTTATTGATCTGAGGTGCTGTGGAAGGACACTGAGATGGGTCGCCAACGCCACTCTTTACCAATTAATGAAGAGGGCTTTTTTTTTTTTTCATTTTTTATTAGATATTTCCTTTATTTACATTTTTTGGTTGTTTTTTTTTTTTCCCCCTGAGACAGGGTTTATCTGTGTAGTCCTGGAACTCACTCTGTAGATCAGGCTGGCCTTGAACTCAGAGGCCTGCCTCTGCCTCCCAAGTGCTGGGATTAAAGGTGTGGGCCGCCATGCCTGCCAGGCCTTTTATTTACATTTCAAGTGTTATTGTCTTTTCTAGATTCCCCTCCAAAAATCCCCTATCTTCTCCCCTCTCCCCTGCTCCCCAACCACCCACTCCTGCTTCCTGGCCCAGGCATTCCCCTATACTGGGGCATAGAACCTTCACAGGACCAAGGGCCTCTGAAGAGGGCTTCTTATCATTGTTTAAAAGAGGGCTTGGATCTAACCATGTACCAGAGATGACCTTGAACTTGTTTTTTTTTTTTTTTTTTTTTTTTTTTTTTGAGACAGGGTTTCTCTGTATAGCCCTGGCTGTCCTGGAACTCACTCTGTAGACCAGGCTGGCCTCAAACTCAGAAATCCACCTGCCTCTGCCTCCCTGGGATTAAAGGCGTGTGCCACCATACCTGGCTGACCTTGAACTTCTTATTCTTTTTCACACACCTCCCTTGTGCTAGAGTTATGTGTGTACCACCATGTTGAGTTTGTCTGATGCTAGATTGAATCTAGAGCTTCACACTCCACCAAATCAATGTGTTTGCTATGGAAAACAAACCAGGTAAAACCTAGACCTATATTAAAGGAAAGAACTCTGGTTTTAAGGTCAGGAAGGGAAGAACTGGAATCTCAGCTTTTTATATTTAGCTGATATAATCTGTAGGATATTTAATTTCATGATTAAGAGTCTTTTCACCTGGCTCTAAGTGAAAAATCATTCCTAGAATGCCATTTCTATCTAATCTAACTAGAAATCTCCATTCACCTTTTGAGGATGAAGCCATGTCTACTGGCTTGCTTTGAAAGCTGAAGGGGTTTGCAACCCTATAGGTGGAAGAACAATATGAACTAACTAGTACCCCAAGAGCTCATGTCTCTAGCTGCATATGTAGCAGAAGATGGCCTAGTCGGCCATCATTGGGAAGAGAGGCCCCTTGGTATTGCAAACTTTATATGCTCCAATACAGGGGAACGCCAAGGCCAAGAAGTGGGAGTGGGTGGGTAGGGGACCAGGGCGGGAGGAGGGTAGAGGGATCTTTCAGGATAGCATTTGAAATGTAAATTAAGAAAATATCTAATAAAAATTGGAAAAAAATTTTGGAAAAAAAAAAAAAAGAAAAGCACTTTCTAGCCGGGCGTGGTGGTGCACACCTTTAATCCTAGGACTCGGGAGGCAGAGGCAGGCGGATTTCTGAGTTCGAGGCCAGCCTGGTCTACAAAGTGAGTTCCAGGACAGCCAGGGATATGAACAATGGCTTGCCTACCCACCATCAACTTCACTAATCTTTATTCATATTTGTATTTCCATTCTTTCTTGTATAGGTCTATAATTGTTAGCTTTATGGACACAAACAAGGTAGGAATGATAGTTTGTATAGCATATGAAAGAAAGACAGAAAGGACAGTTTGGGGCTAACTAGGGGAGAATAGAAGCTGAGAAAAGAATAGGGTTGAGGATCACATTTCTGACTGAATGAGCCCCTTCTTTTTGCCTTTAACAAAACTATTATTTATCATTACCCTGTATATGGATGAGTGTGTTTATAACAAATGTGTATATGCATAGGGATGCTCATGGCACAGCACAAATGAAGATGTCAGAGGAAAACAGTAGAAGTCAGTCTTTCTCCCAGGTGGGAAATGTGGACTGAATGCAAGTCTTTAGGCTTACACAGCAAATGTTTCTACCCACTGGGCTATCTCTGGTGAGCAACTCATTTTGTAATTGTCCCAGATGACATGAGGACTGACATGAGGACTGACACAAAGTCCAGAAGATTCTCCCCAGGTCCTTTGTTTGTTTCCTCAGTTTGTGTTCCTGGCAGAGAAATGTGGGGAGGGGGAGAAGGTGCTCCTTTGGGCTCCCCTTTTCTTCTTATAAGTTAGGTCTGGGAAGGCTGAGCCATCAATCCTCAGAGATAAAAATGAAGGTCTTTGAAACAAAAAAGATGGAGGTAAAGTAAAATGCACCGTTCTCAGCACTCAAGGTGCCTGGTTGAGAACAAGCCAAAAAGTAATGGTTTCTATTTTACAGAGAACATAATTGATCCTAGGGAATGACAAGTGATTTATTCAAATAGGTGAAGAACTATTCTTACCAATAACTATTGGTAAGAACTAAAACTGTCATCAAAATTTAAAGAATTGTTGTCTCCAAACACTTGGACACTTCTGTTTCTGTCAGGGAAACATTATTCCCATTTGAAGTTTTTTGAAGGACAGCGTCAGCATGAAGGATGGTCCCAAGGTGGACAAAATACAAAATGTCAGGAAGCGTATTCAAGTAGGGATGGTCCCAAGGTGGACAAAATACAAAATGTCAGGAAGCTTATTCAAGTAGGACATGAGGGGATTTCTGCTCTAACATACTGCAACAATACTAGGAGGAACCAAAATATTCTAAAGAGACTTGTTTTCTTCCCTTTGGTTATAAGACTATTCAAATATTGGTCCCTCAGGAATTTTATGCTGGGGAGAGAAGAGGCTGGGGGTCCAGTACCAGCTGGAGGGGATACTTTTTCCTAAGAAGAAACTCACATAGTTCTGACAATCTGTCATCCTACCAAGCAGGAGAGCCTGGAGCTCAGCCCATGATGATAGGAAAGACCACATCTTGAATAGAACTGATAAGTTATGTATAATGTCTAAACTTTGAGGACCTCAACGATGGACATGGGAGAGTTCACTTTTTTGATCCTATTTCCAACGTGACCACATTAAATGATCAGCTTTTTCTCTAACAGGCCTATTGAGGGTAAGTAGATCCCAGGTCCCATTCTCTGTCTCTAATAGTAACTAACAGTTAACAAACTTTAACTCAAACAGGTAATAGCAGCAAGGACTAATTTAACAGGAAGAGGATCATGTTGGCTACCAAGAGCATTCATGTTTCTAACAGAACTGGAAATCTAAAAATTCTTTGAACTAATGGTATATAATTGTAGAAGAGCCATGACTTCCATGTCAAGCAAACAGAATATTTGGCTATAACTTGATGATAAGTCACTAAAATGGTTGCTTTCCATTGCGTGTAGGCTAGGTAAAGAATGGGAGAAA
Organism: Mus minutoides; assembly: GCA_902729485.2. Taxonomy (NCBI): domain Eukaryota; kingdom Metazoa; phylum Chordata; class Mammalia; order Rodentia; family Muridae; genus Mus; species Mus minutoides. Next base: position 4,010,700 of record LR749499.1, on the reverse strand, counting down.
ATGGGAATAATCTAGGAGTGTCCTTTGCTTTGCAAGGTCCCTTATAGTCTCCCTGGCACATTAAAGGAAAGGGTTGTGATGGTCCTAGAAGATGCCTTGTGAGGGTAGTTCAAATAGGAAATAATCTAGCACTTTAACAGCAAGATCAAAATACCTGGGCCACAGAGAAAAAGAAAGTAAACCAAGGCAGCTCACCTATGATGAATGACCCATCTTGTTGAATGAATTCCTCCCTATTTTGAGGTCTTAGGACTCTCATCTTTTAAGTTTTGAAGTAAAATCATTTCTTGTTTGTTTGCTTGCTTTGTTTTACATTTACCTTTTAAGTCTTTTATCCCTCACCCACCAGGAACGAATCTATGTGTGAGATGGAGTCTGTGCTAATTTTTTCTTCCATATGGAAAACCTGGTATCTCTTTTTATGGTATACTGAATCCTTTCTGTAATGATCAGGAATAGCACCTTTTCAGTTATCATATGCCCATAGATGCATAAGCATTCCTGAAATACCCTCTCTGTTCTGTGACTTCATTGGTACCCCCCAAAAGCACACATGCACATGCTCACACATGGTTTTTACTAGTTGCCAATTTTATGAGAGTTTATAACAAGAAAAAGTATTTAGATTTCATTAAATAACTTTCTCATATCTATTTGGGAGTACACAGAGCTTCTACTTGACTTCTTTAATATAATCTCATGACACTTGTAAATTTTTGGTATTTTCTTTGTCTTTCTGTAGTAAGCTTAACCTAGACATGATATATTATCTATTTTCTACATGAGAAGATTTTGTTAGCTAGTAATTTGCCTAAGATTTTTACATCTAGGTTCACAAAACTAGCTTATAATTTTTATGTCATAGAACTCTATTTTGGTGATCACGGATAACTTGAATTTTCAGAATTAGTTAAAAAGTGATCCGAATTTTCCTAATTGTTGGGAAAGTTTATTTAAAATTTATAACTACAACTGCTAGAGCTTATTTCTACTTGACAACTGGGGATGCTGTATTCTTTTAGGAAAGCTTACTGTAGGGACTGGGAAAACAGCTTAGTGGGTAAGTGCTTGCTGTGTAAGTATAGGACCTGGAGTTGGTTCCCTACCATACATATAATTGCCAGGTGAGTGTTTAATCCCAGAGCTTAGGAGACAAGAGAGAAGACTCCTCATATCACATTGACTAGACATATTGGTGAGCTATTGGTTCAAGTGAGAAATCCAGTCTCAATATATAAGATAAAGAACAAAGAAGATACTAAATGAAAACCTCTGGCCTCTGCATGCATGTGTTTGTACATGTGCCTAAACATATATGGGCACAACTGTATACATACACACACACACACACACACACACACACACACACACACACACACACACGCCACATGTGTACATATTTTTTCTTTATTTTTTATTACATATTTTCTTCATTTACATTTCAAATGTTATCCCCTTTCCTGGTTTTCTCTCTGAAAATCCCCTAAACCCTCCCCCTTCTCCCTGCTCCCCAACCCACCCACTCCCACTTCCTGGCCCTGGCATTCCCCTATATTGGGGCATAGAACCTTCATAGGACCAAGGGCCTTTCCTCCCATTGATGACTGACTAGGCCATCCTCTGCTACATATGCAGCTAGAGACAAGAGTTCCACCATGTGTTTTCTTTGATTGGTGGTTTAGTCCCAAGGAGCTCTAGGGGTACTGGTTAGTTCATATTGTTGTTCCTCCTATAGGGCTACAGACCCCTTCACATACCCACCATCACCACATTAAAAGTTCCATGAGTGAGAGAATGATAAATTTAGTCTTTTCTGTATACTTAGGTCTCAGAACAAATAACTTGCTAAAAATCTTGTGAATCAATAAATGAGTTCATGCTGGCTATCCATTGCTTGTTAAGTTTCCTTCTTTTTATCTGAGGAGTACTGTCTGACTTTGTAGATCTCTTTGGTGCTTTCAAAACCAAGATCTTCTGACTTTATTGCACAATTTGCTAATAAATTTCTGCTGTTCTTCATGTCCTTTTATTTTCTTTAACTTTATCCTCATATTCACTGTGTATCATCCCAGGCAGTAAGCTTGGCATATTAATTTGAAGCCTTTATTTTAATACAAACACTGAAGCTTACGCATTCTTCTGTATGCTTATTTACTCTCAAATTTTTGGACATAGATTGCTTTCAATTTCATTTAGTCTGTAAGTAGCTCTCAGTTTCAATTACAATTGTCATTTAGAACCACAAGGAATGTCAAAGTGTATTCTCAATTTGAATCAATTAGATGATTTTCATAGTATTGTAATAGGCTTCAAATTGAGATTACTCTGCTTGCTGCATTATGGTATAATATGATTCTTTAAACTGTTCTGAGCATTTTTCTATGGGCTGGTACATGGTTACCTTATAGTTAATGTTGAATATGAAGCTGATAAGGACGCATATTCTAACTGCCCACACAAGCTTCTTTATTAACCCTATAAATCAAGTATGTTAGTGGTTATTCAAGTGTTTTATATTTTTATTATCTCTTGACATCTTTTCATATTTGAAAAGGATGGTAAAACATTCCACTATGATAGGAGGGTTATGCTTTAGTTTCTCTGAAGTTATAATGCTTGATATACATAGATAGAAATAAAAATTAAAATATATGTGCAATTGTAGATATACTTACATTCTTTATACTTTTACATACTTTGAAATATATATGACATAGCACAAAGTATATGCAGATTTGAGATGCTTATACCTGACTGGTAAGTTTGATTTTTACTTGGACCCATCTCTCTCCTACTAATGTTCCATCTGATATCAGTACAATTAATATAGCTTTCATTGGGTACTTTTTTGATATTATTTTTGCTTAATGTTACTGTCAATGTTTCATGCTTTCATTATTTATGTCTATCTCTTTTAAAGAATATATGCTACATATAATTTACTCTTGAATCTTGAAAATTATTTCATTACTAAAATTACCCAGAATTCTTCATTTAGATTTAAGATTACAGGCAAGTAGATATTATTGAGGGCCTGTCCTTAACAAATTCAAGTTACTTGGTTATTGTGTGTGTGTGTGTGTGTGTGTATGTGTTATATGCATGTGTGGATATATGTATGTGAAGCAAACAAATAAACAAAAACATGAGTAGGTAGAGATCTCTGAAAATTCATTTGTCAGTCAGTCTAGCCAATTAGCAAGCTACATGTTCAATTTGTATTCTACCTTAAGAAATAAGATAGAAAGTGATGGAGAAAGACAAGGTTTGAGATACTTTTTCTTTTGATTATGTTGGGTGGAGGGTCATTAACAGTACTAAGACATGGTTTCCTGCATAGAAGCACTAGGACTTCTCTTTCCAAATGTGCCTTGTTCTAAGAATATATCAGTTTAACTTGATGACATCATACAAGGGACTGGAGAATGTCTGAAATGTCCTAGACATTATCCTGCACTGAGGCCAATCATTGTTCTTAGTCAGGGAAAATGAATGAACTTCCATCCAATATATAGACTCATTGACTATATACGTAGTTGCTCATTTCAGGCATGGTCAGAAGAATGTTATGTCACATTATGTACAGCTAGCTCATATACCCTGCCCTGTAGTTTTCTCAAAGTGAGGCCTTCTTCAATAGTTCATACTCAGAAGGTCGCAATGAAACCTTTTCTGCGACTGTCCCATCTACAAGAAAAAGTGAGACATGTGCTTGCTTTCTTCACTCTGACCCTGCTACACTTGCCATGGCTTCTGCAGTGTTTGTTTATACCCACTTCCATCCAGGTTTCTCTGCCCTTCTACAGTGTGACTTGAAAGTAAGAAGTCATTCACATCACTTCTGTAGTGCTTGGCATGGAGTGGGCCTCTCCACAAATATTTTTGCTTGAATTAAATCAATGGATTTTGGAATTTGACATGAATTTGAACTGGTATCAGATGAAAAGAGGAAAAATCCACACAAGCTGGTTCTTTACTCTGGCAGCTTTGTGATTTCCAGAAAGTCAAAGAAGAGTGTGAAAAAAAAATAGCCAATAGAGATAAAAGTCATGTTCTTTCTGTCTCCTGGGACCTTACATCTTCCACCACACTTCCCACGGGCTCAAGGACATCTGTTTCCTGCCAATTATCACACCCAGTTTCCATATGCCCAACCAGTACCATGTTGAAGATGGGAACAACACCCTGCCATGACATTTCTTCACCCACCTTTAAATCAGACACATCTCTGTAGCACTGCTCAGAGCGGGTGTGGTCTGACAGCTGCACATTCCAGAAGCAGGGAAGCTGATACACCAGAAAGGGGTTTTGTTTGATAACAGCATTGAAAATGTCCTGTGGAATAAAAGCCAAAGACACAGTGAAGCTAATAGCTAGTTCAGTTTAGAGGAAAACATGTTCTGAGTATCCTGTCCGTTTTCTACAGGACCTAAGGGTGACATTTGGGCAGGAACAGGGGAATGTCACAGGCCAACCTAGGCGACTTGATGCTTATGAGTCTAGGTGGTCATCATCCAGGGAGTTCATACAGAGCAGATAGGGAGTGACTTTTCCATGCTGACTATCATAAAATAAATGAAGTCTCTTTTTCTCCCCTCCCCGCATCCTAGCTTAGAGCCCTGTGCTATCCTGAGACTTCTGGAAGGGAACCAATGGGATGACAAGTGACTCACATCATCTAGAGGGATGATATACTCACTCCCAGCAGCTCTTTCTTGGGGTTTTTGGTTAGCCTAATGATGGATGTTCCTTGGATTTCTACAGGCCACAACATCCAGAGAACTTGTTTCAGAAAAAGCAAGGAGCTAAACTAAACTGTAACAAAAACTCTCTTCTCAGTGTTTACTGTCCTAACACAGCGTGTATTAATTGGAGAGTACTCAGATCTAAGAGTCCTTGTCACTCACCTGGTCAGCCAAGGATGTAGACAACATGCCCATGAGTTCCCTCTCTGCTGTCAGTCTCCACATCTGCTCCCATTTCATCTTCCGAAGCTTGTCCAGAAGCAGTAGTATGACTCCTGGGAAACAGTATAGGACAGAAGGACAAGAACAGTGAGATGGAACTAGAAACACTAGCCACTCGGGCACAGCTTGCTGTACTGAGATAAGATTTGACTACCTTCAGAGATGAGTTCTCCCTCCCAAATCCCAGGCAGCGAGCCTTCACCATACAGGGTGCATAGTTTGGAGATGAAGAATCTTGGGCTCAACACTAGGCTCTGTCAGATACTGACCTAATTATCATGGAGCATTCATGTTTACAGGGAGGACATACCTTGAAAGAATGTGAAAGTATGAACATTATTACACACACACACACACACACACACACACACACACACATACCTTGAAAGAATGTGAAAGTATGAACATTATTACACACACACACACACACACACACACACACACACACACACAGAGCCTTCTGCCAACAGCAGCCATCTATACTTGTGTAAGTTCACACCAGTGGTGCTGTCTTAGGGGCAGGAACTCCATCACTCTGTTCCCACCATGGTCACACTGGGCTTGGCAAAAAATAAAACACATTTTCTACAATCTTACTCTGATTACATAATTTAGTTTTAGTTACTTAAAAAAAAAAGAGCCCCTGCCTGGTGCCATGTGGCCCAAGTGAGGTAGCCAGAGGTGAACACTAACCCTGTGCCAAGGCCTAGGCAGTCAGATCGCCCTCAGACAACCCCAGTCCAGGTCACATGGCCCAGGTGGAAAGAGAGCCCAAGACAAGCCGGAGACAACCACCAGTCTGGTGTCATGAGCCTGAGTGGAAAACAAGCTTGAGTCGACCACCAGTCCAGCAAAGTACAGGCCTAGGCAGGCAGACCTGCCTGAGACGAACCCTGCATGAAGCCACACTGCCTAGGTGGGGCACAGTACTCCTGAGACAACTCCAGATACCCAAGGGCCTTGATGATCAAGTAAGTGGTGAAGAGATAGAAGAGGAAGAGAAGCAGAAGGATATGTACACAATGAAGAGAGGTGGAACTGGGGACTGGAGAGTAGTGAAGAACAGACTGATGTAAGTAGATGGCGAAGCCACCTAAGGTCATAGTGGTGGGGCCTTGGGCTGTACTGCCACTGAAGGCCATGAGTCCATGGCCCTGCAGCAGGGTGGGTATGTTACCATCAAAGGACAGGCAGATGTCCCTGCCTTGGACTGCTGCCTGGGGCCATGTTGATGTCTGAGGTTATGCAAAACTGGTCCCATCCCTCATCAGGGCATTGTGGGATTGCTGTCCCTGTCCCTCACCTCAGTGATACTCAGGAGAGTGGGCCCCTCATCTCTCCCAGGTAGCACATAGTAGAGCTGGCCCTGGTTGTGGGAGTTACAGCTGAGCTGGCCCTGAAGGTGTGAGTATGGGAGGACTGGCCCTGCCACTTGTCTGCTTTGCACTGGCATGGACAAGGAAGAGATGCTCTCCCCCACCTTTACCCCTAGTCACCTGTGGTGAACTGGGGAGCTGGCCCTAAAGTCATGAGAACAGTAGATTGGCCCTGCACCTCACCTGGGCAGCACGGTAGATCTGGCCTTGATGGTGTAGGCACAGGTCAGTCTGCTCTGAGGGCATTAGAGTTGGAGGGCTGATTCTCCCCTTTGCAGCTGCAGCATTGGATATGCTGCTAGCTAGGGCAGTGCTGGAGAGCTCACCATAGTGGTGTGGGTGTGGGAGAGCTGGCAGGCTGGACAGCTCAGACACCTTCCAGGACCAGAGTCAGGGTTTTGAGTTATCTACCTCATAGAAGAATTAATAGAGCATGTTGAAGGGGCTGGTCCTACAGATCAAAAGCTGCAGGATCTCCATGACACAGGGCATGAACAGGATATCCAAGAGGAGTCCCAGTGAGGTTCCAGTATTGATAATGCAGCAGAAGCCAGAGGCCTCATACCAGATGAATGACTCATTGAAATGGACATTTGCAAGCAAAGAAGTGTGGACAAAAGGGTGTACCATAGTGCATACTACTGAGACACTACAACAATCACAATGAGATTTTCCCCCCTTTGTGTAGGTAGGTTGTAAGGGCTGAGGGCAGGTATGAGATAAAAAGGAGTGGGGTTGGGTGCATAATGTAAAATTCACAAAGAACCAATAAAAGTTTTATGTTTTTTAAATATGTATTTCGATGTTTGCCTCCATGGATGTGCATACACATTAGGTACCCACAGAGAACAGAAGAGGGTGCCTGATCCCCTGGAGTTTGAATTACAGATGGTCATGAGATGCTGTCTAGGAGCTGGGAATGAAAATGAAGTCCTATCCAAGAGCAGCAAATACTCTTAACCTCTGATCATTCCAGCCCCTTCTGATCACATCTTCATCTATTATTTGATAGTCATGAGCCACACACCCTTTCCTTAGTGTCCTTGACTTCAGCACATCCTTCACTGTCTCAACAACAATCAATAGGTATGTCAATCAATAGGAGGGAAGTGCTCATGTTTAGCCTTCAGCACAAATGTCAAGGCCTTCATGTTTATAAGAAACTACTAACAGCCAATCCATGAGCATGGGAGGTCTTTCCATCTTCTGAGGTCTTCTTCAATTTCTTTCTTCAGAGACTTGAAGTTATTATCATACAGATCTTTCACTTCCTTAGTTAGAGTCACATCTAGGTATTTTATGTTATTTGTGACTATTTTGAAGGGTGTTGTTTCCTTGATTTCTTTCTCATCCTGTTTATCCTTTGTGTAGAGAAAGGCCAATGATTTGTTTGAATATATATATATATATATATATATATATATATATATATATATATATATATATATATATATATATCTCCAGCTACTGCAGTGAAGTTGTTTATCAAGTTTAGGAGTTCTTTGGTGGAATTTTTGGGGTTAGATTAGTATAGTCAAAATGGCTATCTTGCCGAAAGCAATCTACAGATTCAATGCAATCCCCATCAAAATTCCAACTCAATTCTTCAATGAGTTAGAAAAGGCAATTTGCTAATTAATCTGGAATGACAAAAAACCTAGGATAGCAAAAACTATTCTCAAAATAAAAGAACCTCTGTGGAATCACCATCCCTGACCTCAAGATGTACTACAGAGCAATTGTGATAAAAACTGCATGGTACTGGTACAGCTACAGACAGGTAGATCAATGGAATAGAAAGGGGCTAAAAATATCTAGTGGGAAAAAAAAGACAAGATTTTCAACAAATGGTGTTGGCTCAACTGGTGGTTAGCATGTAGAATGTGAATTCATCCATTCTTATCTAATTATATAAAGCTTAAGTATAAATGGATCAAAGAACTCCACAGAAAACCAGAGACACTGAAACTAATAGATGAGAAAGTGGGGAAGAGCCTCAAAGTTATTGGCTCAGGGGAAAAATTCCTGAACAAAACACTAATGGCTTGTGCTGTAAGATCAAGAATTGACAAATGGGACCTCATAAAATTGCAAAGCTTCTGTAAGGCAAAGGACACTGTCAATAAGACAAAACATTAACCAACAGATTGGGAAAAGATCTTTACCAATCCTAAATCTGATAGGGGACTAATATCCAATATATATAAAGAACTCAAGAAGTTATACCTCAGAGAACCAAATAACCCTATTAAAAATGGGGTACAGATCTAAATAAAATTTTCTTTTTTTTCAATTTTTTTATTAGATATTTTCTTCATTTACATTTCAAATGCTATCCTGAAAGTTCCTTATATCATCCCCCTGCACTGCTCCCCTACCCACCCACTCCCACTTTTTAGCCCTGGGGTTCCCCTGTACTGGGGCATATAAAGTTTGCAAGACCAAGGGGCCTCTCTTCCCAATGATGGCTGACTAGGCCATCTTCTGCTACATATGCAGCTAGAGACATGAGCTCTGGGGATACTGGTTAGTTCATATTGTTGTTCCACCTATAGGGTTGCAGACCCCTTCAGCTCCTTGGGTACTTTCTATAGCTCCTCCATTGGGGGCCCTGTGTTCCATCCAATAGATGACTGTGAGCATCCACTTCTGTATTTGCCAGGCACTGGCCTAGCCTCACATGAGACAGCTTTATCAGGGTCCTTTCAGTAAAATCTTGCTGGCATATGCAATAGTGTCTGGGTTTGGTGGCTGATTATGGGATGGATCCCCGGTGGGGTAGTCTCTGGATGGTGCATCCTTTCATCTTAGCTCCAAACTTTTTCTCTGTAACTCCTTCCATGGGTACTTTGTTCCCTATTCTAAGGAGGAATGAAGTATCCATACTTTGGTCTTCCTTCTTGATTTTCTTGTGTTTTGCAAATTGTATCTTGGGTATTTCAAGTTTCTGGGCTAATATCCGCTTATCAGTGAGTGCATATCAAGTGACTTCTTTTGTGATTGGGTTACCTCACTCAGGACGATATCCTCCAGATACATCCATTTGCCCAAGAATTTCATAAATTAATTGTTTTTAATAGCTGAGTAGTACTCCATTGTGTAAATGTACCACATTTTCTGTATCCATTCCTCTGTTGAGGGACATCTGGGTTCTTTCCAGCTTCTGGCTATTATAAATAAGGCTGCAATGAACATAGTGGAACATGTGTCTTTATTACCAGTTGGAACATCTTCTGGGTATATGCCCAGGAGTGGTATTACTGGATCTGCCGGTAGTAATATGTCCAATTTTCTGAGGAACCGCCAGACTGATTTCCAGAGTGGTTGTACCAGCTTGCAATCTCACCAGCAATGGAGGAATGTTCTTCTTTCTCCATATCCTTGCCAGCATCTGCTGTCACCTGAATTTTTGATCTTAGCCATTCTGACTGGTGTGAGGTAGAATCACAGGGTTGTTTTGATTTGCATTTCCCTGATGATTAAGGATGTTGAACATTTTTTTCTAGTGCTTCTCAGCCCTTCTGTATTCCTCAGTTGAGAATTCTTTGTTTAGCTCTGTACCCCATTTTTAATGGGGTTATTTGAAAAATAAAACATTTTCAACAGAGGAATATTAAATGATAGTAAGAGAGTAAGGAGGGGCCAAACAGCCCCTCTTAAAGTATGCTGCTATATTTTTTGTTGCTAGGTAACTGGGGAGGAGTTTAGCCTGAAGGTCAGAAGCTTGGGATATTGCTTACTTGACTAAAAGCCATGCTTCTCCTGTGGGAGCCATGGTGGTGGTGGGGCAGTAACTTCGACAGGAGCCAGAGTTCCAGGAGACCCGTCCGTCCCATGTAGGTGAATTATCACGACTAGGTCCCTGAGTTCAGACCTCAGCTTGACTGGAAACCAGTCTGTCTGTGTATAGCCCAATGCCCCACAATGGTTGGTTCCTTATGATGGGGAAAGTTTTTAGTTCCATAGCAATAGGGGTGCGAGGCTACTTGCTCATATCACATAACATAAGGAAGCAGAAAAATGAGAATGCTGATGTCCAGCTGGCATTCACCTTCCACACTTCTTATTTAGATTGGAACTCCTGCCCACTGGATGATGCTGCCCTAATCTGGTTCCCTTCTCAGCTAATTTTTCCCAGTTACACCCCCATACCCATATCCAAAGGCATGCCCCAATAATATCCAATACTCACATTGATAACCAACACCAACTATTATACCAGGCCAAATAATATCATAGGTGCGCATGAACAAGACCTTTGTTAAGAGTAAGGTCTCTCCTCTCTCCCTTCTCTCAGCTTCTTTCTGTAGTCTAGTTTCAAGATTAAGCTAAAGGAAAGAATCATCCTAGGACTGGCTTGGTTAATTAAGACCACATGGTTCCTTGATTCAGAAGAAACAGATTCCCAAGTAGTTGCATAACTCCAACAGTGAAGACAAGTTCAAAGTAGGCTTTGGAAAAATCATTTTCTTTAGGTCAGTGTAGAATGTCAGTTCGGGGAACACATTTAAATAAGTTGAGAAGACAGAGTGATATACAAAAAATACTTGACATAACATATGTACAGTGAGTTGCAAAGGTGTTTATTTACCAGGAATTTGATAGTTGTTGTTTCTGACATCTATAATTCCCCAGATCACTATTACCACCTGAAAATGAGTTGTTCCTCAGTCCTTTGATGGTTCTTGTGGCTTTGCTGGTCAGACCAATGAAAACAGATGCTGGAGGGAAGCTCTGAGAGCATGTGTGCTCTCTTTCTTGAAATGTTTATGAAAGTAACACTTACAATCAAATCATGGCTTTTCTCTCCTTTGCCTTGAAGCACTTATAAGCCTGACAATAATGAAGGTAAGTTTATTAAAAACGACTCAATTTAAGTTCCCTGCTGAGTTTACCTGGGACTCACTTTTCAATTATAAATATTAAAGGGTTCCATGACAAACTTTTTGTTTAGGTCTTTTTTCCTTCCTGAAACTTGGAGAACAGAGAGAGAGGAAGAGAGGGAGGGAAGGAAGAAAGGAGGGAGAAAATGATGTTCATGCTCAATTTGCTTTTTTCCTGCTTATTCAGTCTGTATCCCCAGCTCTTTGACATGTGATGCCTATAGGCACAATGAATCTTCCTACCTTAATCCACCCTTCTGGAAACATCCTCACACTCAGATATATGTATGTATGTATGTATGTATATATATATATATATATATATTTTTTTTTTTTTTTTTTTTGAGACAGGGTTTCTCTGTATAGCCCTGGCTGTCCTGGAACTCATTCTGTAGACCAGGCTGGATTCAAACTCAGAGATCTGCCTGCCTTTGCCTCCCAAGTACTGGGATTAAAGGCATGCGCCTCCACTGCCTGGCATTTTTTTCTTTAAGGTGACTCCATATTCTGTCAAGTTGATAATGAAGATGAACTTTCTTATTTACCCTATGTTAAGACAGGTGGACAACATTAACCCATCAGTGGCTAAGGCAACACACTCTTAATTTAAAGTTAGTACAAAGGAATCGCTGGACAGGTGTAGAGAGCCACATCTGGTGCTCTCCCCAGTAAACAAGTCGACAGCACATGTGCTGAAGGTGAGCGTGCGTCGAGTCACAGCCCATCCCAGGGCGTGGTGAGTGAGCAGCCAATCAGAAGCATACACGAGGCTTCAGGGTGTATATAGGCAGTGCCTTTTTGGGGCTTGTCGTCTTCCTCTTCATTAGATGCTTGCTGCAGAAGGATCCTGGTGTCCACGTCCGTTCTTGCCAGCGAGATGATAGCATGGACCCTTTCAGCTGGTGCCGAAATCTGGGAATTCACCATCATCGGCGCCGAGGAGACCCTCCGCCCACGGAGAGGATTCAGAACTGCAGGACAAGGGTAAGCTCTGAGAGGTATGTTTGGTCTTGATTTATCTCATTTACCCCCCCCAGTTGAGTGGTGCAGTGGAAGCCTTCATCATTGTCGTGACAGTGCTCGTTCTCTTCTTTTTGGTTTATCGCGTGGCACCCTGGTTCGTGTGCTCCGGCAACTTAACTCTTCCCTCCTGGGAGGAACTAGGGACAGACTTGACTAGAGAACAGCAGGATGGTAAACTGAAGGTAGGGACGATGTCCTTATGGAGACTGGTAAGATCATGCTTAGAGGATGAGAAATGCTGCCCGATGGTTAAGGCAGGGCAGGGGGCGTTAGAAGAACTACAGGACAGCATGTCAGAAACAGAGTGGAAAGAGAGATTAGGAGCTCAGAGAAAGAAAAGCATGCTTAAGAAAAAAGACCTCTCCGAGGACCCTGGATCCAAGGAGATGAGAGATAAGGGAAAGGACGCCCTGGGAGGGAAGAAAGGAAAGGAGGGGAAGGGCCAGAGAAAAAAAGAAAAACCTCTACCCGGTAAAGGAGTTGGAGGCTTTGGGGCTTGATAGCTCTGAGAATGAAGAACTTAGCCCCTCCGAAGAGGAGGACTTAGAAGATGAGGCAGCTCGCTATGAGGAAGAAAGGTATCACCCAGATAAGATAGTTCCTCAGAAATTAGAGATCCGCAGAGATCACTTGCACACTTTAAATGATTTTCAAAAGTTATTGGGTGATATAAACTGGTTAAGACCATTTTTAAAGATTCCTTCGGCTGAGTTGAAGCCTTCGTTTGATCTACTGGAAGGGGACCCTCATATTTCCTCCCCCAGGGTGTTGACACAGGCAGCAAGCCGAGCACTACAGGTAGTAGAAAATGCTTTGCAAGATGCCCAGCTGCAGAGCATCGATGAGAACAAACCTTTTGATTTATGTGTTTTTAAGACCAGACACTTGCCAACTGCCTTGTTGTGGCAGAGTGGACCCTTATTATGGATTCATCCTAATGCATCCCCTGCAAAAATTATTGAATGGTATCCAGATGCGGTTGCCTGACTTGCCCTCCGCGGGTTAAAGGCAGCCATCACTCATTTTGGAAAAGAACCTAAAGTCTTGATAATACCATATACTGCCAGTCAGGTTCAAACGCTGACTGCAGCTTCAGATGTCTGGGCGGTGTTAGTTACCTCCTTTTCTGGCCAAATTGATAATCATTATCCTAGACATCCAATTTTACAATTTGCCCTGAGTCAAGCTATTGTTTTTCCATGCATTATGTCCTCAGAACCGCTTCCCGAGGGAGTTGTTGTATATACAGATGGGTCAAAAACAGGTATAGGTGCTTATGTTGTCAATAATGAAGTTACATCCAAACAATATGGTGAAACCTCACCTCAGATTGTAGAATGTTTAGTGGTTCTAGAGGTTCTCGAAACCTTCCCGGACCCCTTGAATATTGTTTCAGATTCTCTTTATGTGGTAAATGCGGTTAAAGTTCTAGAACTGGCTGGGCCAATTAGACACTCCAGTAAACTTGCCACCGTCTTTCAAAGAATTCGATCCACATTATTTAATAGAAGATTCCCTGTTTTTATTACACATATCAGAGCTCATTCGGGTTTACCTGGCCCAATGTCCCATGGTAATGACTTAGCAGACCAAGCTACAAAAATAATTGCTGCTGCCCTAACACCAAAGTTAAACATGGCTAAGGATTTTCATAAGCGCTTTCATGTGACCGCAGAGACCTTGCGTCACAGATTTGCCATAACCAGGAAAGAAGCTAGGGACATCGTTACTCAATGCCAGAATTGCTGTCAGTTTTTGCCAACACCCCATGTGGGAATTAACCCACGGAGAATTCGTCCATTACAGATCTGGCAGATGGATGTGACTCATATTCCATCCTTTGGAAGGCTTCAATATCTACATGTCTCCATTGATACATGTTCTGGAATTATCTCTGCCACACCTTTACCGGGGGAAAAGACAGCACATGTTATTCAGCATTGACTTGAGGCATGGAGTGCTTGGGGAAAACCCAAAATTCTTAAAACTGATAATGGACGAGCCTACACCTCTCAGAAATTTGGACAATTCTGCCGTCAGATGGAGATAATTCAACTGACCAGCCTTTCGTATAATCCTCAAGGACAAGGCATTATAGAACGGGCCCATCGCACTCTTAAATCTTATTTAATGAAACAAAAAGGGGGAGTCGAGGAGGCTCTACCCTCAGTGCCAAGGGCAACCGTTTCTATGGCTCTCTTTACACTTAATTTTAAAAATATTGACAGTCAAGGCCATACGGCAGCTGACCGTCATTGTCTGGAGCCTGATAGACCAAAAGAGATGGTGAAATGGAAAGATGTCTTGACTGGTCAATGGAAAGGTCCGGATCCTATTTTAATAAGATCCAGGGGAGCTGTTTGTGTTTTCCCACAGGAAGAAGACAATCCATTTTGGTTGCCAGAACGACTGACACAAAGAATCTTGGCACGTGATGATGATTCCCAGATGGACCTCCCAATGACCGGTTCTACTCATTCTGCTGACATTGATGATCCTATGGAATCACATGATGAAGCTGTCTTCTGTCGGACTATCTCAGAGGGAACTGGTCGTTGAAGGCAGAACAACTCTCCAGAAGGCTTCTCTTGCAGATTGGGTGACTCAATGGGACTCAGCTGAACCCCATTACCTTTGGGGACTTCTATTCCTGGATATCCTCAGCCTTTTCTTTCTTTAAAGAGTGGGTGGGAGTAGGCCTGTTCGGTACAGCCCTGTGCTGTGGACTAGTGTTTATGTTATGGTTGGTTTGCAAACTCAGAGCCCAACAAAAACGTGACAAGGTCATTATCACTCAAGTGCTTGTTGCCATAGAACAAGGAGCCTCCCCTGCTATCTGGCTATCTATGCTCAATAAGTAAGGGCCTTGATGCTCTGGACCACCCAGTAGTTCCTCTGCCCCTGAGATGCAGTGACCAACTTGGGTTGACAGCCCTTGCACCCCTGGGAGTCATGCTCCATTGCACAGGGATGGGTGTCACCCTCATGACCTCCCTTAGCCCTTGCACCCAGAGGACTTGCTCCATTGCACCTGGTAGGGTAAGGGAGACCGTTTCAGAACACTTGCTCTTGATCACCTACTCCCTCAGGACGGAGTTTGCTTGATAGGGCTCAGTTCTGATTTGGTACTGGCTATTCCATTAGGGAGCGAGGCTACATGGGCCCAGATGCAGATGAGTCTTGCTTCATATTTGATTTGCTACAGTTAAGCTGATGATTACCTTTCCACTCGTTCATATAAAACAAAAAAGGGGGAGATGTAGAGAGCCACATCCGGTGCTCTCCCCAGTAAACAAGTCGACAGCACATGTGCTGAAGGTGAGCACGTGCTGAGTCATAGCCCATCCCGGGGCGTGGTGAGTGAGCAGCTAATCAGAAGCATACACGACGCTTCAGGGTGCATATAGGCAGTGCCTTTTTGGCCCTCGTCGTCGTCATCGTCTTCCTCTTCATTAAATGCTTGCTGCAGAAGGATCCTGGTGGCCACGTCCGTTCTTGCTGGCAAGACGATAGCGTGGACCCTTTTAGACAGGTATTAGCTGCAGTAGGAATGGCATGTCTTACCACCCAAAAAGACACTCTAAAATGAATCCAGAAAATGTGGAAGATAGAAATAAATTTTGAAATCAGACCAAAAAACTAGGAGCTTCATTCAAATGGGCATGGGATAAGCTAAAGGGGGTCCAGAAGACACATTTTCATTTGGTCTCTGGTGGTCTCTTACCTCTGACATGAAGGTTCCTTCTTGCCCATAGTCTTCCCATCATGCCATCCAGCCATACCAGCACCTGTAGCTAGGCTCTATATGCATAGGCTTCTCTGTCCATCTTTCTTTCAACCATCCTTGTGCCCCCTTCCCCAAAGATCTGTACCACTCAGCTGCTCCTGACTTGCTGGATCCTGTCCTTATGGCACATTTTCACATTGTAATTTTTCTCTTACTCCATTCTGAGAGCTTGCCAGCAATTCCTTATTATTATCAGATCAACAGGACATACTTGAAAGACTGAGCCATCTTGCCAGTCCCGACACTCTCATTCTTAAAGAGCTAGAGAGTAGATGCTTTTGGCATTAGAAACCACAAGATTTCTGATGGCATCTCTCAAGTTCTGCCGCCATGACCCCCAAAACAGCCATGGGCATACAAAGTCAATGATGTGTCAGGAATCTTATTAATGGACACTGAGATTTCAGTTTCATATAACTCCCATGTGTCACAAAGTAGATTCTTTGCTTTTCCTCCTTAGCAATCTAAAAATGCAAAACCCATCTTGGTTTTAGTAGGACATAAAACTAGAAATTTTGGTCACACCTTATTGCAGACAGTCAGATATTCACTAAGAAACAAAAATTGACTCAGAGAGTAGTGGTAAATATTTGTTGTTGTTTTAACTTTTTATTGATTTTTTGTGGATTTTATATCGCATACCCCAATCTCATTCATCTCCCCATCCCTTAGTATCTGCCTTGTTTTTCTTGATAGTCTTAGCAGTGGCCAGGCTTCTCTTTCTACTGAAGTGTCCCCAAAGCCCTTGCAATGTGATGGATACTCTGTACTCTTATTTATCGCTTCATCTCTGCTGAATGTGAGTCTACAAAAGTCAAGTGGCTATGAGGCCCAAGAACCCAGTAACAGAAAAAATAAAAGGTGGTATCAGATACTTTTATCACTGTGATAAAACACCATTGGCTAAGGCAAGGCAACTTATAGAAGGAAGGATTTTGGGTTAGGCTTCCAGAGTGATAAGAGTCTGCCATGGTAGGGAAGCATGGCAGCAAGCTAGGCATGGTGGCAGAAACTGTATGCTATGAGGTCACATCTTGAATCACAAACACAAAGCAGAGGAAAAGCACTGGGGATGGCTTACATTAAAAAAAAAAACCTCACAGCTGGTCCCTTAGTGACATACTTACTTCATCAAGGCCACACCTCCTATACCAGCTCATACTGCACCACTACCAGGGGATCAAGTATTCAAATATCTGAGTCTATGGGGGGCATTTTCATTCAAACCACCACAAAGGTGTAGGTAATAAAGAAATGTGTAAGATGGAAAGAATGGTGCTGTCTTTATAATGAGTTCTGGAATAAAAGGTGTCCAGTTGTGTTTAATAAACAGGAATCACCTGCTATGTCTTAGGGGCCGGGCAGTGGTGGTGCACCCCTTTAATCCCAGCACTTGGGAGGCAGAGGCAAGTGGATTTCTGAGTTCGAGGCCAAAGTGAGTTCCAGGACAGCCAGGGCTATACAGAGAAACCCTGTCTCCACCCCCCCCCCCAAAGAAACTACTAAGGGGTTTACAAATTAGAGGTTATGATTTAAGACTCCCCAGGTGATTCTTATATGTAGCCACATGGGCAGGTACTGGTCTATCTGGGAGATGGTGCAGTGTTATTAAGGCGATTAGTTCATAGCTGCCTAACCTAGTTTATTGAGGAAACGGGCTAGACAAATTCCCAAAGCTATATAACTGCTCTACCAACCATTGCTATGCGCTGACAGGCTAAGAGCTTATAAGTAAGGTTTAAGCCCTGGGCTCTGTAATTTACTGGCTCTGTTAACTTGTGGAACCAATTAACCTCACCGAGCCTTCATGAACTCCTCTGTAAAATGGGGATTAAATGAGCAAATGCACATGAAAGGATGCATCAAGTCTAATGATTGGTGCTGTGAACTTGAAAGACCCTAAAGAAATGAAATGTCTCATGCTATCATAAATCTCTGTGACCTGTTAAAACCATACACGGAATGAATGCTGACAATTTTCTCCAGGGAAGAAAGCTCTGGTTTGCAGCCTTTCTTCTTCACTGCATAGGTGTCTGGGTGACAGGTCACAGCTTCTGTTCTTCAGATGATAAGGTTGGTATCATGGTGATAACCTGACTTTGCATGGGTCAGTAGGATAGGGCAGCAATATTTTCAGTAAAGAGCACCCCTCTTGTTACTGTTATTCAGGTCAAGAGAAATGCTGAGCTAGACATGGTTAATCATGGCCAGCACTGGCTCTGCTTCACCTGGCCTCTGGTCTATAGCCCATGGTTTCAGAGGCCTGTCAGAGACCATCTTTCTGAGCTACAGAAGCTGAGGCTGGCTCCCCATTGACAGTTTTTCTGCAAAAGTACTGATTCTTCTAGAATATAGAAACAATGTACCTAACATAGACAGCAAACAGGAATGTGTCAAATCTAATGTGTGAATGCTTACCTACAATATATCCATTTAATTGTGAAGTATTATAAAATTAAAATATTAATAACATTTGATACAACAGTGCCTCTCTTAGAATTCTTTGTATGTTGGTATACAACCAAACAAATATTATCAATAAAGGAATTTATATATTATGGATTATAATTGGGATGGGGAAAATGAAGGAAAAACTATACCATTTAGTGAGAAATAAATACATTACGGTCTGACAAATGAAAAAACAATGCAGCATTAGAAATAAAAATAGCTCTTCATGTACTAAATGAATCTAGAAAGATACCCAGTATTTTATTTTTAATTAGTGCATACATCAGAAGAAGATGCAGATACAGATGGAAGCAGATAATTAATTGCTCACATGAAAAATCAAAAGTCAAGAATAACCAAGAAACTATATAGTCCTGTCAGTTGTGTGAGGGGCAGAGGGATTTCACACTTCAGTCTCATTTGTGGTGCTACTGATTCCCATGGTGTGAATATAATCATACCACCACAGAGTCTGTGCTACTAATGCAATGTCATTGAACAAATATGTGAAGATGAGCCATATGTCTTCTTAGAGCTTTACGGCTGGAGTTATGGGACAACGAGAGGCATTTCTCAATGACCAAACTTTCTCCTATGGAGGATGAATATATTCTAGGAATCTGTTGTACAACACACAGTGCCTGTGATTAAAAACCAGCATCACAAAACAAAGTGTGCCATTTTGTTAGAATAAAATGCAGGTTTGAGAGTACTGCTGCTATGTAATTGCAAGAGAGCATGTGGGTAATATGTTGCTAATAAAAGACTTGATGAGGACTCATGACTCTCATTCCGATGTAGAGAACAGGTTGCTACTCATGTCATACAACTCTATGGCACCTGTGTCATCTCACTTTTTCTCAGTATTACTATGAGGAACACTGCTTCTCTATCAGGGATGTACTGTTACAGTCAGAATGTTTTTGTCTGTAAATTTAGAAGTTGGAACTCTCACCACTAAAGTGATTACTGAGGTCTCTTTGAGGTGGTCAGGATGTGACCAGTATATAAAGAGCTACTTCACCTTTTTTCCCCCCTCAAGGGAGAACACAGTAGAAGGTGCCAACCATGACTGAAAAGTGTTGAATATACCTGCATCTGATGTCTTAGCCTCTAAATGAAGAGAATTTCATCCCCGCTGTTCAGTATATTATTAAGGAGTGTTAATGCACTAGAGCAGCATTAGTACTCTTAACTCACAGTAGACAAGTGGTCTGGCTATGTCAGGCTGGAGAAGGACTAAGGCAGACAGCGGGAGGAGACAGTATCTGTGTTCCAGGCCCACAGAGGTGGGAGTACCTCCATATCTGAGAACCTTGAGGGCCAGCTCAGCTGAGGTCTTCTTGCTTTCGCATTTTGTTTATTCCACTTTCTTTCTGGTCAGCATTTGTGATTTACTTAGCAAAATGATAGGGAAACATGATATTCTGAGGCCAGAATTTTCTAGGAAATGGGATCGTATAGGAAAATAGTTCAGGATAAAAGAATTGGGGCTTAGTGTGGGTTGTACTGTGGAAATCTAAATTCAAATGCCTGCTCTCTGAGGCCAAGGCTCTGGGGAAGCAATGGTTGAACAGTGGCTTCAGGAACTGGTGTGGCATTAGCTCATGAGGGAAGAGTTCCAGACATCTTTATGTCCTTGAAAGATGCAGCTGGGGAAACTCCTTAGTAACTAATTTTAATTAGAGGCCTCCCATGAGGTCCAGGAAGAAAGGGCTCTGACTTGCTAGGCTGTTCACTAGGGTGCTTCATAAGATCTAATGAAGCTGACAGCTTGTGGTGTGGTAGGTTAAGTACTCTGAGCCTGCTGATGGGTGTTTTGCATAGCATCTGCAGTTGTTTTAGTCAATATTCTATTGTTGTGAAGAGACTCCATGACTGTGACAACTCTTGTCAAAGAAAGGATCTAATTGGGGCTTGCTTACATTCAGAGGTGTAGTCTTTTATCATCACGGTATACAGCATGACAGCATGTAGGCAGAGGTAGATGAGAGTTGTACATCTTCATCCACAGGCAACAGGAAGAGAGTCACAATGGGCCTGATTTGAACATGTGAAACCCCAAATCCCACTCCTAGTGATATACTTCATCCAACAAGGCCACACCTTTTAATCCCTGTCAAGTAGTGCTACTTCCTAATGACAACACTTGTAAATATATGAGCCTATGGGTACCATTCCTATTCCAACCATCATGAAAACTTGGATCAGGGACAAGACATAAACTGAGAATCAAAGGGAAATGGGATATTGGGTGCAAGCAGTTGCTTCCAAGGGTCAGGAGAGAAACTGTAAAATCATTTAAAATCCCTAGCGTGATGGACAGGGCTGAAATGACTACTTAGCATTCAGAGTATAGATGTCGATGTGCAGAGCTACCTGCCTAATTGCTAATCTGCCAAGTAACTGATGGCATATGACATTCTCATCTCTTACTCGGCATAGCTGTACCAGGAGTCTTAGACATCAATTATCTAATGTTCTCTGTGTACCAGGAATTTCCCATTCATGTAATTCTTCCAGAAATACTGTGAGCCTATTAGAAATTGAAAGTCATCAGAAGGAATTTGCCCAAAGCTATCCAATGAGTCACGGGCAAATGCAATCATTACTTGGGCTCTGCACAGCTCTCTTTATACTAAGGTACTGGAGTCCTTGGCAAGTTCTAGAACC
Source organism: Mus minutoides (assembly GCA_902729485.2). Taxonomy (NCBI): domain Eukaryota; kingdom Metazoa; phylum Chordata; class Mammalia; order Rodentia; family Muridae; genus Mus; species Mus minutoides. Next base: position 3,989,540 of record LR749499.1, on the reverse strand, counting down.
AGCTGCATCTCCTAGAGGAAAGAACTGTGGCTCATAGGCTGGGATGTGTAGGGGTGACTGAGTGTTCTATACAAGAAAGAAGGAAGAGGCTCCTTGTGTTTTCACTTAGATATTTGATAGTTGGCCAGGTAGGGGCATATGTATTCCATAAAAAACCCACAGGCAGTACTGAGGCCAGAGAACGCTCTGCTTTAGGAGTGGACTAGACAAGCTTTTAGGAAATGTCATAGACTCAGGTAAAAGTTAAGTGGACAAAGCAAGTTTGTAGCTACACTGCTAAACACACTTCTTGCTGGCTGTATAAAACCTGGAAGTAGGGAGCATTAGTTTGTTTATTCAGTGACCTCAAGAAAGACTCTGGGCCCAATAATGTTTTGAAATGGAGTCAACTTGTTGGATATCAACAGCATTGCAGAGTCCTAGGTCCTAAGGAGGCCTTCACTTGCCTAGGCCGGAGGAGAATGGACTTTTATCACATATGACCCATTCACATATATGGCTGATTATATGTAGTTGTTCTAAATATCAAAGCCTGAAACTCTCAAGGCTTATGAGAAAAGTTTAAAGTGAACAGATACTGAGCTTAAAGATTAGATGAAGGGCTCACATGGCTCCTTTGCCAAGAGGTTTAGTACTTCACACAATGATGCAGTAGGCTCCAGTCTTGATGACAGGCAAAGAAACACCTGACTATTTCATTTGGTTGCTGCTGCTGTCATACCTATGCTGAATAAATGAGTGAAGGAGGGAATGACATGTAAGCCTACTTTCTCTGGATGTCAATTATTACAGGAATCTTCAATTATAGTAGTCCCTCAAGGTTTTGAAATTCGGGATGTTGGAGGTAGAGGCAAGTGTCAGGAGACACCCATGTGTCAGGTTGTTTCAGTTCTTAATCAAGTTATCAACTGGTTTGTCTTTCTGACTCTCTGCCATGGAATGCATCATGTAGTATGCTACTCTCTTGCACATTAGCTGGCCAAAACCTGTTTGTTTGTTTGTTTGTTTTTCCCAGTGACAGCTGAATGCTGAGTGAATAGCATCTTTTTCCACTCAGGAGGTGATGCGCAGACAGAGTATTTGGAGACATACAGTCTCTATGCCAAGGATATGGAAGGTGCCCTCAACAGTTACTGGCAAGAGTGTTGTTCATGGTCATCTCATCGACAGCTGCTCCAGGTGAGTGAGACACAAGCAGGGAAATGAGTTATAGCAAACTCCACTATGAGTTAGGTGTAGTGTTGATACCAGAAACTACAGCACACAGGTGGGGAAAACTGAGGTAAGGGATTTCTGCTACGTTTGAGACCATTCTGGGCGATACAGTGAATTCTGGGCTAGTTCAGGCTCTGATATTGAGATCCTGCCCCAAATATCTCCAACAAGAAGGGAGGAGAGATGAAAGGCATATTTTCCCAAATTTCTTAAGACTCTCTGTGCTTTGTGAAAGTAAATTAGAAAAGAATACAAACATAAAAGAGAGAAATAGAAATTTAGCTGAATATTTGAAGAACATCTCCATTAAAAGACAACCTGGAGCAGAGGGCAGGAGAGGATGGGTGGGTAGGGGAGCACTCTCAACAGGCAAAGGGGGGGAAAGGGCAGATGTGTGTGGGGGGATTGGTGGAGGGGCTAACCCGGGAGGGGGGGGGAAGGACAGATGTGGGGGGAATTGGTGGAGGGGCTAACCGGGAAATGGCATATCATTTGATATATAAACAAATGATATGATTAAAATAATAATAATAATTGATAATAATACAACCCTAGGAATCAACAGACAACAGAAAATGACACATGCTGAGGTGTAAGAGAAGGGGCCTGGTGTAATGCAAATGGGTTTGAGGAGTATTGTTGAATTGTACTGCCTTGACAAATAGTTATTCAGGATGGTTCTGAGGTGAAACAGAGCCAAGGTAACTTCCTAAAACTCTCTGGTTTATAGGTAGTTAAAATGACACCCTCCTAAGGATGTCCATATTCCATCCAACCCAGTCTCCTGGGTTTATAGACAAAGGAGTTTGGGCACACAATTCTGATAAGATTTGCAAAAGGCAGAGAATTTAAAAAAGAATTCAGGCCTAGGAAGCAGATCTTACAGCTCAAACATCTCATGCTTTGTTTTTGGAAATTTTCAAAGTGAAATATAGTTGGGAAGTTGGTATAGGATTTAAAATAGGTGATTTCTTCTCTTAAAATAGCACCAAAAGCTAAGTGTTTGTAGACAGTGGGAAAAGGTGGCTATATATTTGTATAAAAATAAAATGACTACTGGTTCTTTCCCAACTTCAGTAACTGAGAGACTGTGTGGTAAACATCTCATCGCTTTGGTACCCACTGAATCACTGGTCATATATGCAAGAAGACAATGACTAGAATGAACTGAGTGCTTGCTTTGTACTGGACACCAGGTTGGGATCTTAAATAAGTTTCTTCCCTGGCAATCAGTATTCACAGCATGAGGGTACCATTTTCTTACCTCACAAGTTGGAGAACTAAGCAAGCTGGCCAAGTGGAGTGGCCAAGTCCATAGAAAGGCTCAGTGGTCTAGCTGTGGTTCCAACTCAAATGTGCTGGAGTTTGCCAATAACATCAACAGGATGGTTTACTGGAGAAGCCTCATCAAAGACTGGAGATAGCTGGGATTTAAAGAGATTTCTCACCAGCAGAGTCCTCACATTCCCCAAGAGTTGGATGACTGATCTGCTGATGTGTGGCACACTTCTTGGTCTTAAATAACAATTCCCCATTATGAAAGTTATGGCATCTTGATGCTGCATAAGTCCTTTTATAATGATCACTTGGTGTCATGGGGTTATTGAAATAGACCTGTCAGATCTCACAGAGCTTTTCCTTACCTGCTCTGTCCTTTCAGGACCTTTCAGAAGGCAAACTCACTGTCTCAAGATACCAATAGGAACTGAAGGTGTTTAAGACCATTGTTTACTATCGTGCTATGAAGCAGTATAAGGAGGGGTGGGAAGGAACACATCTACCATTCTTGCCAAAGTAATTCTCCAAGGTCCTACAACTTTATTTTCCTTACAAACCTAGATTAAGGACCAGCGTACTCTCTGTTTAATGCAGATAACCATGACCTGATATAGCATCCTCAGTGTGCTATAGTTTATCTCTACATGACATTTTCTATTACTATAGGCCCCGAGAAACAGGAAATGTGCACAACAGGCTTCATCTTTTATATCCAATAATACAGAGTTGTCTAAGACTCCGAAAGGCTGGGAACCTATGAAGAGCTGGCTGGATTTGCTTCCCAAAGATAGGTACAGGAAATGTCTCCTTGGCTTACTGTGAGATCAAATATGCTCCAACCTCAAAAACAGTCAGAGGACAGTGCTCATAGAGCTGGCGAGATAGTTCAGTTAACAAAGGGTTTGCCTTCCCTTGGCCATGTAAAAAGTCAGGAGAGGGAGAGAGAGAGAGAGAGAGAGAGAGAGAGAGAGAGAGAGAGAGAGAGAGAGAGAGAGAGAGAATGAGAATGAATGTGTGTGTGTGTATATATATGATTACATTCTCAGCTCAGGGGAGGTACTTTTATGTATGGTGGTACTTGCACACGGGGCAGCCTAGCCTAATCATTGAGCTCCAGGTTCTAATAAGAGACCCTGATGGATGAATGGCAAGATGGATGGCACAACATTGTAGGTTAGTCTTTGACATATCTATCTATCTATCTATCTATCTATCTATCTATCTATCTGTCTGTCTGTCTGTCTGTCTGTCTATCTATCTATCTATCTATCTATCTATCTATCTATCTATCTATCTATCTATCTATCTATCTATCTATCTGAGGGGCCCATGTCTTAGTGTTCTTGCTGGGAGAGAAACAATATATCCTATTTCATTACAGAAGAGCTTTAGATATTCTGCTTGAAAAATATCCCAAAGGCTTCCTACAAGTGCAGTCTGGACTCTTCTACAGACCCATTAGACGCTCTATGGGCAAAACTTAGTATACTTGATTTTAAAAGAGTATTTGTGTCAGTATAGCCTGCAATGTCAGGACTTGGAGGAAGAGGCAGGTATACTATGGATTCAAGGACAGCCTGGGATGCATAGGAAATTCTAGGCTGGCCTGGGCTATGTATTGAGACTCTGTCTCAAAAATATAAAACCAAACCCTAACAAAAAGTATTTGATTATGACGCCATTTAAGTTTGAGCTAGAAAGGTCAGTAGCTAACCTTTCCAGCTTCCTTAATTAGGGCGGTACTCTTAAAATCTCTATTTACTTCTAATACAAAGATAAGACTAGCATGAAGATCTGATAGTATTGCCTTGAATTGCAGTGTCTGACTAACACACTGCAGGTAAGACGATAGGTGCTACCTCACCTATTCCTGAAGTTTGGAAATACTTCCCTACTTGCTGTCTTAGTCCCCCTTATCTCAACTTCCCCATTCCTTGCCTCCTGAGAGAGTCCTCAGATTCATCTTCTATTCAGCAACTAAAGGGTAATGTCCAGGTCAGCAAGAGACTACAAGCTCTGGGTCTGTGAAGAGTGGATTGGCAAAACTTCAGCTGCAACCTCTGTTATGCCGAGGAGACTTATAGAACATAAATGGGGTGCAGCAGGACTGATGACCTGGCAACTGTCTGCAGTGGAATCTCACTATTCTTCAAGTATGGCCTTCAACATAGGTTCCTTGGCTGGACACTGACACTGGTCTTCCCCTGTCTTCTACCAGCTTTAACTCCCACAGTATTGATTTCAGGTTTATATCAATAGTCAAGGTAGCTACAGATCAAACTGTAGTTTAATAGGGTCCATTTCTGAACTTGCATTTCCAGAAGCTTGGCTCACATCTTTTTTCCTTTGGGTTCTGGGGCCTCATATTTTTGTATTTTTCATCTTTATCTCTCTTTTTAAAAATTATATATTTTCTTTATTTACATTTCAAATGTTATCCCCTTTCCTAGTTTCCCCTCTGAAAATCCCCTATCCACTCCCCCTTCCCCTTGCTCTCCAACCCACCCAACTCCCTCTTCTTGGCCCTGGCATTCCCTTATGCTGGGGCATAGAGCCTTCATAGGACCAAGAGCCTCTCCTCCCATTGATGACCGACTAGGCCATCCTCTTCTACATATATGCAGCTAGAGATATGAGTGGTACATTTATTCAATGGAGTACTATGCAGCTATTAAAAACAAAAAATTTATGAAATTCTTAGGCAAATGGATGGATCTGGAGGATATCTAAGTGAGGTAACCCAATCACAAAAGAACACACATGATATGCACTCACTGAGAAGTGGATATTAGCCCAGAAGCTCAGAATACCCAAGATACAATTTGCAAAACACAAGAAACTCAAGAAGAAGGAAGACCAAAGTGTGGATACTTCGATCCTTCTTAGAAGGGGGAACAAAATACCCATGAAAAGAGTTACAGAGTCAAAGTTCAGAGCAGAGACCAAAGGAATGACCATCCAGAGACTGCCCCACCTGGGGATCCATCCCATAAACAACACCAATCCCAGACACTATGGCTGCTCCATATTTGATTCTGACGTCTGGGAAATCAGTTCATCAGGTCTCAGGGTTAACTTTCTGGTTCTTTTGTCTGTAGAGTTTGAGGTCAGACTCTAGGATCTGTCTATGCAGCATATTCAGGGAGGGCATTTCTCAGACATGGGCTCCAATTCTGTTCTTAAGAGGTACCAGCCCATTTTGGGACCTGAAACTGTGTAGCCCAGGATCTAATCCTGATAAAAATATTGAGTGTGTCTTTTAAAAAACAAGGATGACATCAATGGCAATGAGCATGGAAGAGAGAGAAGGATCCAGGGCATTTTGGAAACAGACATAGGGAGAAGCTGTACTTGGGAGAGAAAAAAAATAAAAGGGGAGTTTTACTTTTCTTACTTATTCATTTCATGAAGCCATGGGTTCCATCTAGGGTACTTAGGATTGTCAGCAGTTGGATAAAGAATGGCCGCACTAGAAATGACTAACAATAATAGAGACAGAAACAAAAAAGAACATGCAGGACTGGTGTTAGTAACAAAGTAGAATAAATTGCCTGATTTAGACATATGATATTTGAGGAATGACATACTTAGAAGTACCAAGATCCAAATATGTCTACCTATTCTCCTGCTACCTCCTGGGTAGGCTATATACACGGACCTTTTGATGAGAGGAAGGGTCAGAGGGAATATGAGTGCCTGCTACTTTTGCAGCCTGTACATGGAAGAAGACTGCAGCAAGATAAATGCTGATACCTATTGTGAGTGTAGATCTAAATTGTATGTGTAATATGGCTGGGAAAGACAACTTTTGCCAAGACTTCCACAGTTTAACTGCTTCATCACTTGTAGCATGACATGAAATAATAACTGGAGGTGTTACCTGTATATATCTGTGCCCTGATAAAAATCAGAAAACCAGGTGGTCTCTTCCATGTTGCTGTTCATCTCCTCTCTTTGAGGAAGGAAAAGTAAGTCTATGTATCTCTCTCTATGCCCACCCCTGACAATGCCCTTATGATTTACCTGTGTTATAGCCCCTTCCAAGAGCTGGCCATGGACGGTGGTTTTTCCAGAGATTTCCAAGATACCAGTCACTCTGGTTCTCTACCAAGCCCAGGACCTGTTGCCCTGTAAAACACAGAGTACATAGATATCTTAGAAGCAGCAGTCAGGCATCTAGAGCTGGAGAGTATGAAACAAAAGGAATGATTATGCATACCATCATAATAACAGTTTGTATCCCCTTGGGGCTTTTAAACTAAGTAACAAGTCCTGACCTAAGTGTTTAACTTGCATTAACATATTTCATTTTTACAATTAGGCAGCTGCTTTTATTATCTCTATTTTACAGAGAAGAGACAGCTTCTCAGAACAGGTGATTGCTTTGTCCAAGGTCATCTATCTACTTCTGATAAAACCAGAGTCTCCATCCATCCATCCACCCACCCACCCATCTACCCTCCCATCCATCCACCCATGCATGCATTCATTCCCTAAATCATGGGTCATGAGGCTTATCTTTATAGCCTGACATGTTAAGCATTTCAATCTGATGTTTTTCACTGTATATTGATTTACTGTTTTTTTTTTTTAATCTGAGCTGCAAATGTTTGTTTATTTGTTTTGTTTTAACATCAAAGCATAGTTAACTATCCTCGTTTGATGAGCTGAGAGCCCATAAGGGACAATCTTCTCACAATGTGTCTATTCTTACTACTCCTAAAATACATCAATCTATGTCAATAAGTACCATGTCAACCCAAGAATGTCATCTGAGGGGATAATTACTCTTCTGTCACTATAGTTGGCCTTGTCTCTGGTACATAAGGACATCACATATGAGTTAAGTTTGTAGTCCATCACTTAGGGATGTGTGTCTGGAATGTAGGTAGGACTGCATTTCTAAACCTTCCAGAATGTTATCAAACCTATCTGGCTTCATAAGATGATCTAGTAAGCTGGGCAGTGGTGGCACATGCCTTTAATCCCAGCACTTGGGAGGCAGAGGCAGGCAGATCTCCGAGTTTGAGGCCAGCCTGGTCTACGGAGTGAGTTCCAGGACAGCCAGGGCTACACAGAGAAACCCTGTCTGTACTGGCTAGTTTTGTGTCAACTTGACACAGGCTGGAGTTATCACAGAGAAAGGAGCTTCTGTTGGGGAAATGCCACGAGATCCAGCTGTAAGGCATTTTCTCAATTAGTGATCAAGGGGAGAGGTCCCCTTGTGGGTGGTGCCATCTCTGGGCTGGTAGTCTTGGTTCTATAAGAGAGCAGGCTGAGCAAGCCAGTAAAGAACATCCCTTCATTGTCTCTGCATCAGCTCCAGCTTTCTGACCTGCTTGAGTTCCAGTTGCGACTTCCTTTAGTGATGAATAGCAATGTGGAAATGTAAGCTGAATAAACCCTTTCCTCCCCAGCTTGCTTCTTGGTCATGATGTTTGTGCAGGAATAGAAACCCTGACTAATACACCTGTCTCAAAAAAAACCAAACAAACCCAAAACAACAAAACATCAACAAAAAAAGATGATCTAACTCAATAAAACGTATTGTCTTAGAATAATAATAAATTAGAATTAAAAAATTAGAATTTATTGACTAGGGATTGAGGCTCTCATATTATCAGTGATTAATATAAGCCCTCATGGAGCTAGTATGTGAATCTGCATTTGTTTGACATCTAGATACCTTTCTTTGAAATAAATTACTCTTACAAGTTTTGCGGTAGGTATCATTAATCTTTATCCTATAGAAAGAGAAAGAGGCTTAGTGCCTTTAAATAATGTGCCAACAGTCACAAACCTAGCCATTGATGGCATTCACAGCTAACATTCTAGAGTGAAACTTCTTAGGCTGTTTGTCAGTCTGATAAATAAAGAGCTTTCTAACTAAATGAAAACCCACCAGCATGCTAAGAAAATATAACAATACTGTTGGAACACCATGCTGGGTGATATAGGACTTCCTTGGTATGATGACAGCTCTCTGAAATGATGGTGCAAGGATTTGGTGTAATTTATTTGATCAATTTATTGAGCTGCTATCTAAATCATTTTCCCAGCACAAACATATAAATTAGAAGCATGGAAAAAATATTACTACTCCATTTGTCAATGTAGGAGATCACATCCCAAACTTGCATAATCCCTTGGGAAAGTGTATATGCAATTTAAAGAGTACAAGATCCAACCAATGTCTCATGCACTAATTTTGGGGTTTTGGTGAAGAACAACCAGCTGAAAAAGGCTTGCCCCCTTTAGCTGAGAAGCTGGGATTATAATCCTGGTACTATATAACAATTTGGTTACTTTACATAGGAGCACAGGACAGAGCCAAAGTAGTACTTGGAGGTCATGGCTTAAGGAGTCTGGGTTAGGATCACCAACATTTTTTTGGCTTGGATAACAGGCATCAAAACCCAAGATGAAACAAAGGTATGGTGGCTTGAGGAATGCCTCTCCTAAACCACATTAAATTTTCAAATAGAAACAGAAAAGTATTGGATACAGGTACCACATACTCAGAACTGGCAAACAGGGAATGAGGTTTTTTTTTTTTTGCATTGTGGATGGCTACCTGCATCTCAAGAAAAATGAATTTTTAACATCTAAAAATCCAAATTTTGTATTTTTGTACCATCCCTATTTGATTTGTACTCAACTTATTGCTTCAAACAAGTCTTTTCATAGCTTCATTCCTACCCAACAAAACTGCAGAGTGTTACCTGTGGTCTTGCCTCTTGCTCACTATGAACTCCCACAGCAGTGACCATATTTGCACCTGCTAGTCTTTGCCCACACTCCTTTCATAGAATATATTGAGTTTGACACTTAACACGAAACCCTGAGTCTCAGCTATACTTTGTATTCATGGCATTGTGGCAGATGTACTTCCTATCAATATTTGTGCCTTCAGGTGATCAACATCCCTCAAATTAATGAGTGGGTAATAGTAAACATACTTGCACCTCCTAAGTAACTGTCCCATATTTCTACATTAGCAAATGGGCAAGATCTGAGTAGTATTTCACATAGCAGTGTTTAATCAATGTAACCATACAAATGAGTCTTTGGTTAAATTTCTCTTAGCTAGGAAGCCCATTTGTATTTATGTGTTAGTGTCCCTGAATGTCTTTGTGTGTATGTGTGCATATGTATGCATGTAAATATGCTTGCCTATGGGTGTGTATAGGGTAGGGTAGGGTAGGGTAGAGGTTGACATCAAGTGTCTCCTTGCATTGTTCCCCACATTAAATTTTCAAATAAAGTCTGTCAATGAACTTAGACTTTGCTGTTCCAGCTAGACTGGAGGCCAGCAAGTCCCTGAAACATTCCTATCCCTGTCTCCCAGTATTGTTACAGATGTGCTCTCCTATACTCATGCCTTTCCATTGGTGCTGGGAATAAACTCAGGTTCTCATGCTTGAACATCAAGCACTTTACTGATTGAGCTATTATACTTCTCATCCTGATAAAGTACTGTTAATACAATCCAAACATCTGCAAGTGAATAATTTCTTTTACTTTGGTTTATTTTTTTACTATAATGGGGATTGCACAGAGGTCCCCATGCATGGTAGGCAAGTGTTCCGTCAATGTCAAATGCCCTCCCATAAGCTTAAGAATTTGAATACTGTGCTATCAGTTGGTGGTGTCAACAGTGCCAGCCTTTGCTAGTACTTTTTTGAAGGGACATGCCATTTTACCCTCTCCTATTCCTAACATCAATGCATCTTTCTTTTTGTTTGTTTTTCCAGACAGGGTTTCTCTGTATAGCCCTGGCTGTCCCAGAACTCACTCTGTAGGCCAGGCTGGCTTCGAACTCAGAAATCTGCCTGCCTCTGCCTCCCAAGTGCTGGGATTAAAGGTGTGCCCCACCACTGCCCGGCTATCAAATCTTTTATGTAACTATTGATCTCAGGAGTCAGTGTCCCCCACTTGGAGAACTGCAAGCATGAAAGAAGCAGCATCCATATCAGTCACAAAAAGCTTAAACTTAAGAATCTTTAGGGATAACCTTAAGCAATCTCCACGGATAACATTCAAATAATTTTTCTCTCAAGCCTAAACTATGTTTCTTCTGCTCGCAGCATACCACTCACTCATTCAATGTTCTACAGAAAATAAGAATTAGCTAGGAAGATGATTATAAGGGTTATATTCCCTGTTTGAGAAAAGCACAATGATCAACAGCTAGAAGACTTCATTTCACTTTAAGTGTGTTCATTAGCTGTTATACCAATTATTAAAACAGAAGAGGCCAGAAATGATTTTTCTCAGCAGCCTTGGGTTCTGCAAGTAGACTTGTTAATCCCCTAAGCTGTCTGCTTAGTGTGTGTCTCCCAAACCCACTGAGGTCTGTGGATATGGACAGGGCTGCAATACTGTTCACAATATGAATGGTGAGCAGCAATACTGTTGGAAGGAAGGGTATAGAATCTAGACTGCTGTGTGTTCTCTGTGTTCTTTTAGAACACGCCAACTTTTCATTGCCTTGGCGTCATTTTGACTCCTGTAAATATACACATTTAAATGATTTTACATGTGTCAAACGCTGCACAGTTTTCTTTGGGTGTCTACTAACATAGTGCTCAGGCTGTTCTGTACCTTTTTTTTTTTTTCTGGATTTGGTCTTGGGGTCATCACTTCAGACACATCATGCTTACACCTCCTGGGAATAGGTCACTGAGCTACAAAATAAAAATCAATAGCTAATGGGAGGCTGTATCCCTCTGCTGTTCCACTCTCAAGAGGAAGGACTTCCTGGCCTGTTTTTTTGTAATCTTTTCCTTCCCATAGGTATAGATTATTTTACTGGTGAGGAGTTTGCATAAACCATGTTTTCCAATTTAGTTCCCTTTTATCTCCCTGTCCTCTTTGTTGCTAATTCTCTACCCCTTCCTCCTACGTGTGCCAATGTGTGTATTCAATGCGCTCTTCTATGTTTTAGGTTTTATGGGACAGCCCTATCCTGAAAAGGATCTTGCTATTCAGGAAGCAGCATAAGAGGTTAACAATTGTAATTATAAAACCAAGTTTAAGAAAACATTATGGATGCACATTGGCATCGCCCTCATCAACAACAATAGGTGACACGTTGCTTTCATTCTTTTATGTCTGAGAAAGTTAGCGTGTGGATGTGTGGTAGGAATGAATATGTGGTTAGTCTTTCTGTGCACTCTTATACCCTTAGATATTAACATTTCTGAGCATCAGTTCTGGTCCCAGTGCTTTGTAATCTGAATTACTAAACCACCCACTACAAAATTTGCATGTATACTGAAGACAAATCATTGACATGCCTGGTAGGCTAGCCTTTGACTTAGTTAAATGTTAGGTTCATCTGCAGGGCCTGAGATACAATTAGCTTATATGGTAGTGTCTACATCCAGCTCACAAACTAGCAGAATCCAGTGTCGCACTCCACTACTAAATGTATTTCCTTTTTTCTTTTAAAATATGAGGGTGTTTTGGTCTACATGCATGTCTGTAGAATTATCTGTATACATGGTATGCAGGTATAATATATGTATGCCTGATGCTCCCAGGGGCCAGAAAACTGTTAGATATCCTGAGACTGGAGATATAGTTGATTGTGAGCTACTATGTGGGTATAGGGAATCAAACACAGGTCCTCTGGAAAAAGAATTCATGCTCTTAGTCACTGAACCATCTCTCTAGCTTCAAGAACTATACTTCTTGAACCCAGTTAAGAGAAGAAAATAGCCGTGAAAAAATTGTAATGATTCAAATTGTGCTTTTTCTATTTCCCAGATGTGTGACTGGGGAAGTTTCTTAACCTATCTGTGTTTCCTTCTTTAGTCATCTGTGAAGAGTCATGAAGTAAATATGTCAGAATTATTCATGTTTACTCAGATCACACCACTCAGAAGAATCTCAAGAGAGGGTTGAGAGAGATGGCTGGTGGTTGAAAGCACTTGCTGTTCTTCCAAAGGACCTGTTTTCATTCCCAGCACCCACATGGTGGCTCACAAACACCTGTCACTCCAGTTCCAGGAGTTCTAATGTCCTCTTCCAGTTTCTGCAAGCACTGTATATACATGGTGCATATGTATACATACAAGCAAACATTCACATATATAAATATAGCAAAATATCCCTTGGGCATCTGGTGTTATCATTATAAAAGCCCCCTGGTGGTCTGTGCTGCTCTATGTGTCCAGACTCCTCCATTTCCTCCCTTCCCCAGCTGCTATGGCTCTTGGTTTGCTGAAGCTCTGGTTCAGGCTTTTATTTGTTAAGGATTTGCTTGGTGTCAGATACCACACAAAATATAAAGGAATTAAATATAAATAAAACACAGTCCTTGATGCAGAGGCTGTTAGACAAGGAGAAAGATAAACAGTTATGAAGCAGTGTGACACTCTAGTGACAAAAGCTGTGATAAGCTGGAGGAATGCCAAGCATAGAGTAATTGATTCTGTGTGAAGTGTTGGGGAGACTTGTCTGGCACTCAATTTCTTCCCTGGATCTGTCTATCATGACCCCTCACAAACAGCCCCTCCCCTCACATGCAAACATCACAGATCCCAGCTTCCTCAGTAACTTTTCTGCTAAGTACTGTTCATTAACACCCATCTAGAACAGAAGTTCCTTCTGCTGCCTGGAGTTTGGGTAAGTGAGACATGCATCCCAGCTCAGGACTGAATGGCAACAACACCCTGGCCTCCAGATGGCTCAGTCCAAAGAGTTGACCTTGTTTATATAAATAGCTCAATGGTCTGCCATGCCATTAAGAAATGAATTCCCCAGGATTCCTCTGGGGAATGCCATAGGCTTATACAGCTCTCTCAACACACTCAGAATTCTGCAGTGCCTGCTTCATCTCCAATGAAATTATTAACATAAAGCACTGTGACTAACGGAAAAGGCTTTGCCTTTGTTTTGTGCTAGCCCTGTGGTTATGATTAACTTTGCTGTTCTCAGTCTTCTGTACTCTACGCATACTCTAACTTATGGAAATGAAGCTGTCTTCTTGCTTATTCATATATCAACATTAACAACCAGACAAGAGCAAACAAGCTTGCTGTACTGATTGGGGCTCTGCTGTTGGTGTCATCAGCCAGCAGATGAATGGCTCCAGGCCAGAAACTCCCTTGCCTCCCCCTTTCTTCACTTAGTGGCCCCTGCAGGGCTCCTGATGTTAGGTTAGGGGGTGAGAAGGAAGTGAGAAAGGAGGATCAGAGAGTGATTCTGCTACTTATAGCACACAGCAATGTGAGGCTAAGCAACTGTTCTGTAAGGAAGGAAACATGGCTATGGCAAAGACAGAGGGATGGGTATATGTACTAATTAATATTATTATCATAGATTTGTTGTAGAGAGTGAAAAGTTTCATAAAGATAGTTTAATAAAAGTATATATCACATATGTTGACCATATTCATTCACCCTCTAATACCCTCTCCTGTCCCTCGACTTCATCTTTGCTCATTCTTTTCTTTTTTCCACAGGACTCACTTCCTTTTTCATTCTCTATCTTGCTCGCTCTATCTATCTATCTATCTATCTATCTATCTATCTATCTATCTATCTATCTATCTATCTATCTATGATGGTTTGTATATGCTCGGCCCAGGGAGTGGCACTATTAGAGGTGTGGCCTTGTTAGAGTAGGTGTGTCACTGTGGGTGTGAGATTTAAGACCCTCATCCTAGCTGCCTGGAAGCCAGTATTCTGCTAGCAGACATCAGATGAAGACATAGAACTACCAGCTCTTCCTGCGCCATGCCTGCCTGGACACTGCCATGCTCCAGCTTTGGTAATAATGGACTGAACCTCTGAACCTGTAAGCCAGCCCCAATTAAATGTTGTCCTTTGAAGAGTTGTCTTGGCCATGGTATTGGTACACAGAAGTAAAACCCTAACTGAGACACTATCTAGCCATCCAACCTTGGCTTCACATATGACAGAAGACATGTAGTGAGCAAACCAGAGAAACACCTGAATATCCATGTTTACAGCACTACTCACAATTACTGTATGAATAAATCAGCCTGTATGTCTACCAAGAGAGGAATATACAAAGAAAATCTGGTATATAGACAAGATGGAGTTTTTTTTTTCAAACGTAAAGAATGAAGAGATTGATTCTCGATTCTTCCCCCCACCTCTTAGCCTACTTTCACCAGACATTTGAACCATACAGGTAAGCTTCCATTCGCCCTGTTTGCTGAGTCCTCTAGGGCAAGTCAAGCTATCCTGAACAGCTTGCTATTACATTCTCCTACCACCTTTCCTCCTCCCTTCATAAGACCTGCTAAAGCCTGAGTCACACAGGTAAGCGTCCTTTACCCCATCCATCTTCCCTGCTCTCTGAGCCCGCTGGGCACACCAGCTGCCCTGAGTAGCCTGCTAGCCCAGGTGGACCTCCATTCAATGCCACCTCTCTCCCTACCTAGATCAGATCTGAGGCTCCTGAACCATACAGACCTGCAGATCCTGAACCATATACACACAGTGATATGGGAAAATATAGCACAAAGATAACCATCAGAGTCCTGCCACACCAGGAACATCATTGTCAACCACCCTTCCAATACTTACTACAACAGGAACATCCAGGCACAAAAGATATCTAAATGGCTAAAGGGCCTTGGAAGAATACAATCAACAATGGCTAGGGCAATATTGACACCTTCAGATCATACCTAGCCTACTACACCAAGCCCTGGATATCCCAGAAGAAGTAAAGCACAAGAAAATTACCTTAGATACATATAGTGATGACAAAGGCCTTTAAAGAGGAAATAAATACATCACTTAAGGAAATATAGGAGGGCTGGAGAGATGGCTCAGTGGTTAAGAGCAGAGACTGCTCTTCCAGAAGTCTTGAGTTCAATTCCCAGCAACCACATGGTGGCTCACAAACATCTGTAATGGTATCTGATGCCTTCTTCTGGTGTGTCTGAAGAGAGCTACAGTGTACTCATTTACACACAATAAATAAATAAATCAATCTAAAAAATATAGGAAAATACAAACAAATAGGTAATGTCTTTAAAGAGGAAACAAATACATCTCTAGAAATTATACTGGAAAATACAATTAAACAGATGAAGGAAATAAATAAAACTGTGCAAGACCTGATAGTGGAACAAGAAGCAACAAAGACAACACAAACTGAGGAAATCCTGGAGATGGAAAACCTAGGGAAGATAACAGGAAAAATAGATGGAAGTATTAAAAACAGACTACAGAGGCTAAAAGACAGAAAATAGTTGCAGAAAATACAATAGGAAAAATTGATAAATCAGTCAAATAAAAGGTTAAATCTAAAAAATCCCTGACACAAAACATCCAGGAAATCTAGGATACCATGAAAAGACTCCCAGAGCTCCCTGCGACTAAACCACCAATCAAAGAAAACACATGGCTCTAGCTGAATATATAGCAGAGGATGGCCTAGTCAGCCATCACTGGAAAGAGAGGGCCTTGGTCTTGTGAAGGTTCTATGTCCCAATATAGGGGAATGCCAGGGCCAAGAAGTAGGAGTGGGTGGATTGGGGAGGAAGGGGATAGGGGATTTTGGGGGAGGAAACTGGGAAAGGGGATAACATTTGAAATGTAAATAAAGAAAACATCTAATTAAAAAAAAGAATAATAGGTCTAGAAAATATTCTCAACAAAATCATAGAAGAAAACTTTCCCAATCTAAAGAAAGAGATGCCTATAAATATACAAGAAGCCTGTAGAACACCAACTAGACTGGAACGGAAAAGAAAATCCTCCCAGTGCATAATAATGTAAACAAATCTACAGGACAAAGCTGGATTATCAAAAGCTGCAAGGGGAGAAGGGCAGGTAACAAACAAAGACAGACCTATCGAAATCTCACCCAACTTCTTAATAGAACTTTAAAAGATAGAAGGGCTTGGGCAGATATCTTGCAATCTCTAAAAAAACACATATGCCCACATAGACTCTACTGAGCAAAACCCTCAATCACCATAGATGAAAAAAAAAAGACATTTCAAGTCAAATAAAATTCAAACAATATCTATTCATAAATCCAGCCCTACATAAAATACTAGAAAGAAAACTACAACCCAAGGAGGGTAACTACATTCGAGAAAACATGGGAAATAAGTAACTCCATACCAGCAAATGCAGCCCTTCAAAGGAAAATAAAGGGAAGACTTCATACAAGGAGAAAACTCTGCCCTAGAAAAAGCAAGAAAGTAATTTTTCAACAAACCCAAAAGAAGATAGCCACATGAACAGAATTCCACCTCTAACAACAAAAATAACAGGAAGCAACAATGACTTTTCCTTAATATCTCTTAATATTAATGGAGTCAATTCCCCCAATAAAAAGACATAGACTAACAGACTGGACACATAAACAGGATCTAAAATTTTGCTGCATATAGGAAACGCACCTCAGAGACAACCGTCTATGCTCTAGACGCAAGAGCATCCACATTCATTAAAGAAACTTTAGTAAAGCTCAAAACACACATTGCACCACACACAATAATATTGGGATACTTCAATACCCGACTCTCATCAATGAGAGGTAACTCAATCACAAAAGGACACACATAATATGCACTCACTGATGTGTGGAAATTAGCCGAGCAACTCAGAATATCCAAGATACAATTTGCAAAACACATGAGAGTCAAGAAGAAGGAAGACCAAAGTGTGGATACTTTGATCCTTCTTAGAAGGGGGAACCAAACACCCATGGAAGGAGTTACAGAGACAAAGTTCGAAGCAGAGACTAAAGGAATGACCTTCCAGAGACTGCCCCACCTGGGGATCTATCCCATAAACAACCACCAAACCCAGACATATTGTAGGTGCCAACAAGCCCTTGCTGACAGGAGCCTGATATAGTTATCTAATGAGAGGCTCTGCAAGGGCATGCTCACAGTCATCCATTGGGTGGATTACAGGGTCCCCAAAGAAGCAGCTAGAGAAAGTACTCAAGGTGCTGAAGGGGTTTGCAGCCCCATTGGAGGAACAACAATATTAACTAACCAGTAACCCCAGAGCTCCCTGGGTCTAAACTATTAAAAAAAAAAGAGAGAGAAAAAAACCACATGCTTCTAGCTGCATATGACGATTCTATGCCGTAGTATAGTGCAATGCCAGGGCCAGGAAGTAAGAATGGGTGGGTTTGGGAGCGGGGGGTGGGGGGGGAGAGGATAGGGGATTTTCAGATGGGAAACTGGGAAAGAGGATAACATTTGAAATGTAAATAAAGAAACTATCTAATTAAAAAAAAATAAAAAAGAAAATCCATCAATATAGTCTACCATAGATACAAAATGAAAGAACAAAAATCACATGATCATCTCATTAGATGGGGAAAAAAATCCTTTGATAAAATCCAATATCCTTTCATGTTGAAAGTATTAGAGAGATCAGGCATACAATGCATATACCCAAACATAATCAAAACAATATACAGCATGCCAATAGCCAACATGAAGCTGAGTGGAGAGAAACTTATACCAATTCCACTAAAATCAGGAGCAAGACAAGGCTGCATACTCTCCGTATATGTTCAATATAGTACATGAAGGTCTAGCCAGGACAATAAGACAACTAAAAGACATCAAGGGGATACATATCAGAAAAGAAGAAGTCAAATTATCACTATTTTCAGATGCTAGAATAGTATACACAAATGACCCAGAACTTTTTACCAGATATCTTCTACAGCTGATGAATAGCTTCAGCAAAGTGTCAGTGAGCCCTCCTTTATAAAACGATAAACGGGCTGAGAAAAATTCATAATAAAAATTATAATATCCACAAATAATATAAAATATCTTGGAGAAACTTTAACCAAGTAAGTGAAAGCTCTGTATGGCAAGAACTCTAAGTCCCTGAAGAAAGAAATCGAAGAAGATATCAGAAGATGGAGAGAATTTTCAGGCTCATAGATTAGTAGGATTAATATAGTGAAAAGGCCCATCTTACCAAAAGCAACCAACAGATTCAATGCAATGGAATTCAAAACATAATTTTTATGCATCTTGATTAAAATGTTACATATTCCTAGAGTCCAGTATAATGTGAATGAATATATATAAGTGGATAGATGAAAATGGAATCTTACACACTGTCCATCATGCTAGCCCACCTGAACCTGTGAACTCTACTGCATTGAGCAAAACTAGGTATGGAGTAGCTAATTTCTCTAGGCGACCATGATGGCCCTTCATCATACTATGTAAGGTACCCTCACTACTCTCCCCATGTCCCACTTCCAGAAAAGCTTTAGCCTACTGAGAAATACTGCCGATCCCTGCCGCACATCAAGCTAGCTGTGCTTGCTTATATCATCAGTGAATCTTAACATATTAAAACCTGGTATCCCTGAGTATCAAAGGGAAGCTGACAATGCTCTACAACCTCATATTTATTCTAACAGGCTACTTTCGGATAGAAGGCCTTTCATAGGCCAGGCCTGAGTGTAAGATGTCTAAAATAAGAAAAAAAAAATTATTATCATGGTACAATTTATTAAACATCCTGAAAGAACAGCTGCTCTGCCCTGGATGGCCCTGGTAAGTCTGTGTAAAATACCAACGCATCTCCTGGGAAGATGTGCACAAAAGGTATTTAAACAGCAAGGAACAGAAGGAACTGAACTGTTTATGAACTTGTATGTTTCACAGCACCTGCTTCAGAAGTTCAGTTCCAGACACTTTCACATAATACATTCTCAGATGAGCCATGGGAGCTTAGCAATTATCCTGTAAGAATCTCCTTTGAAAGATGCATTCACTAGGTGACTGAGATAGACAGACACCTGATCAGAGGAGGACTAGGTCTTGTCTCTGAGGTTGGCTTCGTGCTCACTCTTTCTTTTTTCCCCACCTATGCATCTCAAACAGAGAGGACATTCTGGCTTTCACTGATCCATAGTTAAGTTCTCACCTGTTTTCAAATGCTAGCTCTTCCACACCTGAAAGATTTTCTTGGGTAAATTCTTGGATCTTCATTTATCTTATTTATAAAATGGTGATAGGATCTATGTTCTGGGACTTCTCTGGAACTGTTAACCAGGGTAATGTCTCCCAGATTTATATTGCATGTTCCTCGGATGGAGGCACTTTACATAATTGCTGTTCAGTTTGATTCTCTAGGTTTCATTTTTTTTTTTTAGAAAGAGTTATCTTTAATAACAGAGTTGGATGTTAAAGTCATATATTGTCACATTAAACAGATAGTATAAAAAGATAATTTAGTCAATTTTCAACCAAGGTTCCACATAAGGTTAGCTTTACCCATTGTTATTAATTAAAGATAATAAATTAGAAATTCATAATGACATACTGAATATTCCAACATGTACAACATATGCAATAGCTGGATGTTTTTTCTATAGGCTTTGCAAGGTTCTGTTTTTCCACTAAACCTATTGAATTGACTATATTGCTTTTCCCTGTCACAAAATCCCCAAACCTTAACCAGCAAGATACATTAATCTTTTTAAAAAAATGGATACTTTATTTGTTTAATTTCCTATTTTCCCCTCTGCAAGCCCCGGTCCATCCCCCCTTATCCTGCCTCACTGCCCTAAGCATTCCTCTACACTGGGCATCAAGCCTTCACAGGACCAAGGGCCTCACCTCCCATTGATGCCAGATAAGGCCCCTTCAGCTTCTTCAGTCCTTTCCCTAACTCCCCCATTAAGGTCCATATGCTCAGTCCAATGGTTGGCTGAGAGCCTCCACTGTACTGGTCAGGATCGGGCAGAACCTTTCAGGAGACAGCTGTATCAGGCAAGGCCACATGACTTTAAACAAAATGGCCAAATGTGGGTTGATGTGGCTTGAGCAGTCACCCTAGAGTTCTTCTG
This sequence comes from Mus minutoides, assembly GCA_902729485.2. NCBI lineage: Eukaryota > Metazoa > Chordata > Mammalia > Rodentia > Muridae > Mus > Mus minutoides. Next base: position 3,969,209 of record LR749499.1, on the reverse strand, counting down.
CATCTTATCAGGTGCAGTATCTCTTCTCTTCCACCTTTTCCTGGCATAGTGGCTCTTCCTTTCTCTAGGTTTCATTTTTAAATGAAACATTATGTGCTATCAAATCTTGCCTGCCACCTTGATGGGATATCTGTGATGGTCATTCCAGAGCACTTTTTGAATCTAGACTATGGACATAATGGGACAACCAACTCAAGTATGTTACAGTTAGAGCTGACATATCTTCTCTGTCATAATGGAATATGTCCCTTAACCCATGAGACCCCAAACAAACAAGAAACAAACAAAAACTCTTCCTTTGGGTCCTTTGTCAAATATTTTGTCATAGCAACAGGAACAATTTTATTCCCATTTATTCACTGCACACTACAAGTTTTACTGGGAGGATACACATCACAGATCCTAAGTCCAAGGCTGAGTCTGACTCCCCTACAAGGAATTTAAATCTGTGTTGTTTTGAAAGTTGAAGAAAACAAGAAATATTAAAAGTGAGATTTGGCATGTAAGTGAGATCACTAGGCGCCATTAAAGTTCACCAAGGCAGAAAGGAACTGCAGTTTTCTGCAAGAAACTTCCAGAATTTAGAAGCAGCAGGGATTTACAGAGTTCCTACCCTGAACCATGCTTTTCTGACCACCAAGTATACAAGGACTGAGATCTGCATAGAACTTCAACACCTGTCATGCTTCTATTTTCTAGGTCTTGCTTCAAATGTCACAGGGATAGTTTTTTCTTTTGTGAGTCTTGGATTAGTCATTTTACAAAAAACAGCCCCTTGGATTCCAATGAATAGCAGGGTCAGGGCTATTCACACTTCAGGCCCTGCAAGGAGAGAGGGTGAACGTGTGCAGTGAGCAGACTTGATCCACTTTTAATTTGGACCACACCTTCTACTGGCAGCCTATATAAAGGACATGGAAGGAAGTTTGCTTTCTTTTCCTGCTTGCTCTGTTCATGTAAAGGACTTCCATTTCTTTATTAACATTAGAGCCCAATTCTTCAGGATTCCTGCATATCATTAGACCAGGTGAGAGATCCAGCCTTGTGGACTGCAAAACTACTGGATCCTTAGATGTCCAATGTTAAGTTAGCTGGAACAAAGCCTATATTTCTAATGTAAAGCACACACACACACACACACACACACACACACACACACACACACACAGTTCTGTTACTCTAGAGAACCCTAATAAGCAACTCTAGTGATTTCTCTTTATTCTAAGTGTGGCATCAGTTTCTCCACATGCCTATCATGCTGGGCAATCCCACATGACCCAATAAAGAATCAATCTGTTGAGACACAAAAGAAGCTTCTATGCAGATCTCTTCAGAGACCTTTGTCAAGGCCGTATTATATGCGTTTTCCAATATCATCTCAGAGATGCTTAAGAATAATCCTAGTGAGTGGCCCATGCGAAATCCAAAGTTCTGCAAGAGAAACTAACATTTAGGAAGGTAAAGTTCCCGCGATGCTAAACGACTGGGTTAATTCCATGGTCCAAGGCTTACGTCCTAGTGTACGTGTACTGGCATTTTTAGGTTTGGATATGAAATGTCCCCAATAGGCCCATATGCTTGAACATTTGGTCTCCAGCTGGTGACACCATCACAGGAGATTGTGGAACATTTGGGAGGTGAGTACTAGATAGAAGAAGTGGGTCAATGGAGACAGGTCTTGAGGTTTTAGTACAATCCTGGTAAGATCTGTCTCTCTTTCTGCTTCCTAAATCATCCAGATATGAGCAAGCTCCTGCTGCCACAGCCATTACGCATTCCTTTCTTACTATTATGCAGTGCACGTCCTTTTGGTAGTTTGCAAGGGAAACATCTCTTATAGACTCAGGAATTCGAATACTCGTTCCTCAGTTAGTGCTGCTGCTTGCTGTTTCGATATATTATGGGAAGGAGCAGCTAGAGCAAGTATGTCAATGGTGTTGTGCTTTATGACTTTAAAGGTTCACCCTTCCTACAGTTCTCCCTTTCCTTGTTCTTGTAAAAGATGTGACCCTCAGCTTGCTAGTCTTATGGCCATGACTGCCACTTGATGCTAAGCCACTGGCCCACCATAATGGACTCTTCTCTACCAGAACAATAAGCCTGAAGAAGCTCTCTTTACCTTAAGCTTTGTGGATAACTGTGCTGATCACAGCAGCAAGAAAATAACTAATACACTCTTCAAAATGTAAGCCCCAATAAGCTCTTCCTCTCTTAAGTTCCTTCTATTTAAAAAAATTTTTTTTTTATTTTTCAGTGTTGAAAAGTATTTCAAGCCTAGACAGTTCATGAAGTAGAATTGTAGATTTTTATTAATGACACTTTAACTTAGGATTAAATAAGAGGAGTTTTAGGGAAAAACTGTGCTGGAAAGAAAAAAAGAAACATCCAAGTGTAGGTGCAGCTTCCTCAAAGCACTGTTTATTCAATAATCACAAGCTATGTTTTGCTGCAGTTTGATGCTATTTTATCAATGGTGGCACATGATGGAATTACAATCAACAAGGTAAAATTCTAGTCCACAGGGATACAGGCAGGCAGGATATTTTTAGTGTAAACTCTAGGTCATTTTATTTTTATACAAAATGTCTATATATGAAAAGAATGGCAATAGGTATAGAATAGAAAATAACAACTAATTTTCACACTGTGGCAGAGGAAAAAATTGAAACCAATGTGTTCCATTTCCCTAGGACAAGAGCTTTGGCTATCACCACCACCAGTAAGGCCATAAATATTCAGAAAGGATGAGTGAGACACAGATTATTCAACTGCAGTTGAGGAACCCACTGTGTTTGTCTGTCTCTGTCTCTCTGTTACCCACCTCTCATCTCCTAGAACTTTTTTTTTATAGTATTCTGGGACCCTCTGTTGTATCTCTAGGAGCTCAGGCCTATCATTAGTAGTCCCAGGGCACTAAGGTGAGGATTCCTCCTCTTCCCAAAGGCAGCCCCAAGAAACAGAGAGGAAGGGCTGAGACTCAAAAGTAAAGTATTCGATGACAGATACTTCCCACCACCAGTGGTATAAGCAAAGTAGTTACTACAGTTTTCCATTTCTTTAATTCATAGTAACATATTGATTTTGAAGTAATCCTCAGATAATACAATAGGCCCTTACCACAAGTGCAACTGCGTTGCTTCATAATTGCAAATGAGTTTCAGAGAGATCTTATCATCTATAGGGGGCCCAAAGTTTGCAGAGGAAAGTCATACATTGAATTCATTTTCAGCATATAGTAAAAGAGTAATACTTGTTTTAAAAGATGCTGCAAAGCTGGACAGTTTGGGTCTGTTTAAATGTATGTTGGGGGCTGGGGGAAGAATGGGTGCATTGCCAGGATCCATGAACAAGGCTTTACCTCTACTTCCGCAGACATTCTCCTAAAGACTCACATTATCTTATTAATTTATACCTTAAAACATTTCCTGCTCAATCTCAAATAATGATTTTTCTCTTTTCTTCTATGATTTTTGGTCTTTGGAAATGGGAAAAACTAAAAAAATAAAAGAAAGAAAAAAGAAATGTTGAGCTTCTGAGCTCTTTTACAAGGCAGGTTCTTATTACACCAATTACCAAGATGCGCAGCTGCTAATACCTCATCAGGGATGCAGAGCTCGTCTGAATTCAGTCATCCACCACTCTTTGGGAACTTCTGATTCTACCTTTTCTTTGTAAAAGATTTTTCTGGCATATTTTGATGGTTCGCTCACAGCCATCCCTGTGATTTAACAGTCACAGCGCTAAAGAGCAAACGTCTAGATTTTCTGAATGGAGTAGCAAAAACAGCACCTAGGTTGGGATATTCCAGTTACTAAGTATTGCTCCTGCACTCTGGATGTGCTTTTTTATTTCTCGATAATATATGGTAATCAGATTTACCTTGTTGCTATTTGAAGGTTGCTCTGAGAACAAACTGAAATCCCTTCAATCAGAGAATCCTCTTCAGCTTTGATGAGTATTATTATTATTATTACCCAAAATTTCTGAGGAATGCTGATTTAAGTGATAATTTCTGTTTCTCAATCCATATTTATTAATTAACAGGTAACAAATACACACATACACTCACACACACAAAGCTTACTGATTACTAAAAATTCTGAGACTCATGCCAAGATCTGGTTAAAAAAAAAACCCAAAAATATAACAGGCACTCCTTCCTCTTGAGTTCTGGAGCAGATTCATAAGAGTGACAGGACATATGACCAAACACACAGACCTCATTGTGGGTTATGACACAGGCATGCCGACAAATGCCAGAATTGCACAGGACCACAGACCACCATGTATAATGAAAGTCTCACATGGTGAGTAAAGTTACACAGCGTCATGTTAACCACTAAAAGGGACAGACGACTTGACTCTGTCTTCCTTCAGGCCGGGGCATAAGACACTTCCTATTCTAAAGCCTCTAATTTTGAATAGCAAGCATGGAGATGCAATGAGTGAAATAAGCCGACAGGGGTTTTGAAGTTAAGGCTCACCTAGGTTTAAACCATACCACCCTCTCCACATGTCTGCTCTCTGATGGCCGCAATTCCCCTTTAGAAGCAAAAGACAATCTACCTATAACAAGCAGCTATTAGTCATCTCTTGCAGTGATATTAACTCACTAATAACACCTCAACTGAAGCATTGTCTTTAAAAAAATATTTTCAAACACTATGACAGCATTGATATTCTTTCTAGTGGATACTAAATGGAGGCTTCTGAATTTAGGGTAGACAGTTCTTTGCAAAGTCACAGCAGCAGTGGGACAGAGGTAGAGAGGCAATGTCTTTTGCCTTGGTGTACAGGTCTATAGCCACTAAGCTAGAAAGGCTCAACTACAGAAACTGATTACCAAACAGCCAGATATTACACAGCCAAAAAAACCCGCTCAAACCCATTTGGTCTTTCAGCCATTAGTTGTCTCATCCATCATCCTGTCACCCAACAGTTAGTTACTGAAGGTTGACTATAAGACAAATACTATTCTAAACTCTGAGTTATAAAATTAGGACAAAAAATGAGGTAGATTGAATTCTAGCATCCACATAAAAAGCCAGGCATACAAATCTCAAACCAGACCAGTGACTCATTGGAATGAACATTTGCATGTGAAGATGTTTAGACAGAGGAATAAACATACTGTGACATATAAAACATTTTTAAAATGCTAATGCTTTAAAATTAGGATTCAATCTAGTAAAGAATATACAAATTTTCTCTAGATAATACTCAAAATAAAAAAATTCTGAACAGTAATAGTGATTTTTCTTTTATAACATACTTTTCATGCTTTACTCTTTGGTAAATATATTAATCTTCTAATAAAAGTGTTCAAAGAAAAAAAGCCAGGCATATTGCCTTAGTTAGTGTTTTATTTCTGTGAGCAGACTCCATGACTAAGGAAACTCTTATAATGACAACATTTAATTGGGGTTGGCTTACAAGGATCAGAGGTTCAGCCCATTATCATCAAGGTGGGAGCACGGCAGCATTCAGGCAGATGCAGGAGCAGCTGAGAGTTCTACATCTTCATCTGAAGGCTGCTAGCAGAATACTGACTTTAAGGCAGCTAGATTGAGAGTCTTAATGCCCATACCCACAGTGACACATTTACTCCAACTCCTAATTGTGCCACTCCCTGGGCCAAGCATATACAAACCATCATACATGGGGTTACATGTTTGTAATCTCAGTGCTGGGAATGCAGAAATGGGGGAGTTCCTAGGACTCACTGCCCAGCTAGTCTAGTACACTTGGTAATCCACTGGTCACAGTGAGAGACAGGGTCTTAAAACCAAGATGCACAGTTCCTGAGGAGGATTCTTCTAGCTTCTACAAACATCCATAAATGGATCTGTGCTTCTGTCTGCATACTTTCCATGCTCTGGAAACAAACAAGCAAATACCTCCAAATTTCCAACAAACAAGATTTCTGCTGTGTAGTCACTTTCTTCTACAAATAGAGCCTGGATATATGATGAGTATTAAGATGACACTGCATGCAAACCAGATGAAGGGATGGAATATAACTGGGGCAGAGCTGGACCTTTTTCTATAAACCATGGTTTGGGAAGCAGATTCATGCTACGTCTTTCTTGTTTTTCTCTAATCATAGAACAAACCTCTTGAGAACAATAGCTGTTTGAGTTTTGTTTTTACTTACAATTAATGTCCACTAGGTGGCAGAATAACACCGTAATTATTTTTAAAAATTTTAAAAAATTTATTTTATTTTACTTTTATTTATTTATATATTTATTTATTTTTAGATATTTTCTTCATTTACATTTCAAATGATATCCCAAAAGTCCCCTATACCCTCCCCCTTCCCTGCTCCCCTACCCACCCACTCCCCACTTCTTTGCCCTGGCAGTCCCCTGTAGCACATAAAGTTTGCTAAACCAAGGGGCCTCTTTTTTTTTTTCCAGCATTTTTTTATTAGATATTTTCTTAATTTACATTTCAACTGCTATCCCGAAAATCCCCCCCCTCCCTGCTCCCCTCCCCACCCACTCCTACTTCTTGGCCCTGGCGTTCCCCTGTATTGGGGCATATAAAGATTGCAGTACCAAGGGGCCTCTCCTCCCAACGATGGCCAACTAGGCCATCTTCTGCTACATATGGAGCTAGAGACACGAGCTCTGGGGATACTGATTACTTCATATTGTTGTTCCATCTATAGGGTTGCAGACCCCTTCAGCTCTTGGGTACTTTCTCTAGCTCCTACACTGGGGACCCTGTGTTACATCCTATAGATGACTGTGAGCATCCACTTCTGCATTTGCCAGGCACTGACAAAGCCTCACAGGAGACAGCTATATCAGGGTCCTTTCAGGAAAATCTTGCTGGCGTATGCAGTAGTGTCTGCATTTGGTGGCTGATTATGGGATGGATCCCGAGTGGGGCAGTCTCTGGATGGTCCATCCTTTCATCTTAGCTCCAAACTTTGTCTCCTCAACTCATTCCATGGATATTTTATTCCCTATTCTAGCGAGGAATGAAGTATCCACGCGTTGGTCCTCCTTCTTGATTTTCTTGTGTTTTGGAAGTTGTATCTTGGGTATTCTAGGTTTCTGAGCTAATCTCCACTTATCAGTGAGTGCATATCAAGGGACTTCTTTTGTGACTGGGTTACCTCACTCAGGATAATATCCTCCAGATACATCCATTTGCCCAAGAATTTCATAAATTCATTGTTTCTAATAGCTGAGTAGTACTCCATTGTGTAAATGTACCACATTTTCTGTATCCATTCCTCTGTTGAGGGACATCTGGGTTCTTTCCAGCTTCTGGCTATTATAAATAGGGCTGCTATGAATATAGTGGAGCATGTGTCCTTTTTAACAGTTGGAACGTTTTCTGGATATATGCCCAGGAGAGGTATTGCTGGATCTACTGGTAGTACTATGTCTAGTTTTCTGAGGAACTGCCAAACTGATTTCCAGAGTGGTTGTACCAGCTTGCAATCCCACCAGTAATGGGGGAGTGTTCCTCTTTCTCCACATCTTTGCCAGCATCTGCTGTCACCTGAATTTTTGATCCTAGCCATTCTGATTGCTGTGAGGTGGGATCTCAGGGTTGTTTTGATTGGCATTTCCCTGATGATAAAGGATGTTGAACATTTTTTTCAAGTGCTTCTCACTTCTTCGGTATTCCTCAGTTAAGAATTCTTTGTTTAGTTCTGTACCCCATTTTTTAATGGGGTTATTTGAATTTCTGGAGTTCAGCTTCTTGAGCTCTTTGCACATGTTGGATATTAGTCCCCTATCAGATTTAGGATTGGTAAAAATCCTTTCCCAATCTGTTGGTTGCCTTTTTGTCTTATTGACAGTATCTTTTGCCCTACAGAAGCTTTGCAATTTTATGAGGTCCCATTTGTCCATTCTTGATCTTACAGCACAGTCCATTGTGTTCTGTTTAGGAATTTTTCCCCTGTGCCCATAACTTCCAGGGTTTTCCCCACTTTCTCTTCTATAAATTTCAATGTCTCTAGTTTTATATGGAGATCTGTGATCCCCTAAGACTTAAGCTTTGTACAAGGAGATAAGAATGGATCAATTTGCATTCTTCTACATGATAACAGCCAGTTGTGCTAGCACCATTTGTTGAAAGTGCTGTCTTTTTTCCACTGGATGGTTTTAGCTCCTTTGTCAAAGATCAAGTGACCAAAGGTGTGTGGGTTCATTTCTGGATCTTCAATTCTATTCCATTGATCTAACTGTCTGTCAGTGTACCAGTAACATGCAGTTTTTAATCACAATTGCTCTGTAGTACAGCTTGAGGTCAGGCATGGTGATTCCCCTAGTGTCCTTTTATTGTTGAGAATAGCTTTTGCTATCTTAGGTTTTTTGTTATTCCAGATGAATTTGCAAATTGCCCTTTCTAACTCTGTGAAGAATTGAGTTGGAATTTTGAGGGGGATTGCATTGAATCTGTAGATTGCTTTCGGTAGGGTAGCAATTTTTTTTTTTACTATATTAATAGTATTAATATAGTAAATTATAGTAAATTTTTACTATATTAATAGTAAATCCAATCCAGGAACACGGGAGATCTTTCCATCTTCTGAGATCTTCTTCAATTTTTTTCTTCATAGACTTGAAGTTCTTGTCATACAGATCTTTTACTTCCTTAGTTAGAGTCACACCAAGGTATTTTATATTTTTTGTGACTATTGTACAGGGTGCTGTTTCCCTAATTTCTTTCTTATCCTGTTTATCCTTTGTGTAGAGAAAGGCCACTGATTTGTTTGAGTTAATTTTATATGCAGCTACTGCACTGAAGCTGTTTATCAGGTTTAGGAGTTCTCTGGTGGAATATTTAGGGTCACTTATATATACTATCCTATCATCTGCAAACAGTGATATTTTGACTTCTTCCTTTCCTATTTGTATCCCCTTTATCTCCTTTTGTTGTCTAATTGCTCTGGCTAGGACTTCAAGTACTATATTGAATAGGTAGGGAGAAAGTGGGCAGCCTTGTCTAGTGCCTGATTTTAATGAGACTGCTTCCAGCTTCTCTTCATTTACTTTGATGTAGGGTACTGGTTTGCTGTAGATTGCTTTTATTATGTTTAGGTATGGGCCTTGAATTCCTGATCTTCCAAGACTTTTATCATAAAGGGATGTTGAATTTTGTCAAATGGTTTCCTAGCATTTAATGAGATGATCATGTGATTTTTGTCTTTGAGTTTGTTTATATAGTGGATTACATTGATGGATCTCCTTATATTAAACCATCCCTGCATCCCTGGGCTGAAGCCTACTTGGTCATGATGGATGATCGCTTTGATGTGTTCTTGGATTCGGTTTGCGAGGATTTTATTGAGTATTTTTGCTTCGATATTCATAAGAAAAATTGATCTGAAGTTCTCTTTCTTTGTTGGATCTTTGTGTGATTTAGATATCAGAGCAATTGTGGCTTCATAGAATGAATTGGGTAGAGTACCTTCTGTTTCTATTCTGTGGAATAGTTTGAGGAGAGTTGGAATTAGGTCTTCTTTGAAGGTGTGACAGAACTCTCCACTAAACCCATCTGGTCCTGGGCTTTTTTTGGTTGGGAGACTAGTAATGACTGCATCTTTTTCTTTAGGGGAAATGGGACTGTTAAGATTGTTAATCTGATCCTGATTTAACTTTGGTACCTGGTACCTGTCTAGGAAGTTGTCCATTTCATCCAGATTTTCCAGTTTTGTTGAGTAAGCCTTTTGTAGTAGGATCTGATCATGTTTTTTGGATTTTGGTAGTGTCTGTCTTTTTCCCTAAGGTGCGTTTCCTGTAAGCAGCAAAATGTTGGGTCCTGTTTGTGTAGGCAGTCTATTAGTTTATGTCTTTTTATTGGGGAATTGAGTCCATAGATGTTAAGAGAAATCAAAGAAAAGTAATTGTTGCTTCCTGTTATTTTTGTTGTTAAAGTTGGGATTCTGTTCTTGTGGCTGTCTTCTTTTAGGTTTGTTGAAGGATTACTTTCTTGCTTTTTCTAGGGTGTAGTTTCCATGTTTGTGTTGGTGTTTTCCTTTTATTATCCTTCGAAGGGCTGGATTCATGGAAAGATATTGTGTGAATTTGGTTTTGTCATGGAATAGTTTGATTTCTCCATCTATGGAAATTGAGAGTTTGCTAGGTATAGTAGCCTGGGCTGGCATTCGTGTTCTCTTAGTGTCTGTATAACATCTGTCCAGGATCTTCTGGCTTTCATAGTCTCTGGTGAGAAGTCTGGTGTAATTCTAATAGGCCTGCCTTTATATGCCACTTGACCTTTTTCCCTTACTGCTTTTAATATTCTGTCTTTATTTAGTGCATTTGTTGTTCTGATTATTATGTGTCAGGAGGAATTTCTTTTCTGGTCCAGTTTATTTGGAGTTCTGTAGGCTTCTTGTAGGTTCATGGGCATCTCTTTCTTTAGGTATGGGAAGTTTTCTTCTATAATTTTGTTGAAGATATTTGCTAGCCCTTTACGTTGAGAATCTTCATTCTCATCTACTCCTATTATCCATAGGTTTGGTCTTCTCATTGTGTGCTGGATTTCCTGGATGTTTTGAGTTAGGATCTTTTCGCATTTTCTTTGATTGTTGTGTCCATGTTCCCTATGAAATCTTCTGCACCTGAGATTCTCTCTTCCATCTCTTATATTCTGTTGCTGATGCTCACATCCATGGCTCTTGATTTCTTTCCTAGGGTTTCTATCTCCAGAGTTGTCTCCCTTTGGGTTTTCTTCATTGTTTCTACTTCCATTTTTAGATCTTGGATGGTTTTGTTCAATTCCATTCCTTGTTTGGTTGTATTTTCCTGTAATTCTTTAAGGGATTTTTGTGTGTCTTCTTTATGGACTTCTATCTGTTTAGCAGTGTTTGCCTGTAGTTCTTTAAGGACTTCTACTTGTTTAGCAGTGTTCTCCTGTAATTCCTTGTGGAATTTTTGTGTTTCCTTTTTATGTGCCTCTACCTGTTTAGCAGTGTTCTCCTATATTTCTTTAAGTGAGTTATTAATGCCCTTCTTAAAATCTTCTACCACCATCATGAGATATAATTTTAAATCCACGTCTTGCTTTTCGGGTGTGTTGGGGTATCCAGGACTCGCTGTGGTGGGCATACTTGGTTCTGATGATGCCCAGTCTTCTTGGTTTGTGTTAGTAAGATTCTTACATTTGCCTTTCGCCATCTGGTAATCTCTGGTGTTAATGTTCAAGCTGTCTCTGGCTGGAGCTTGATCCTCCTGTGATTCTGTTAGCCTCTGTCAGCACTCCTGGGAGTCCAACTCTCATCTGAGTCCCAGTGGTCAGAGCACTCTCTGCAGGCAAGCTCTCCTTTTGCAGGGCAGGTGTCCAGAAGTCTGGAGCTCAGATCCACATCTTGAGTCCTGGGGTCAGAGCCCTCCCTGTAGGCCGACTCTCCTCTGGCAAGGAAGGTGCCCAGCGGTCTGGTTCTCAGCTCTGCCTCCTGGCTGAGGATAAAGGCCCGAAGAGATCCTGTCCAAGAAGCTCTGTTGCTTCTGTCGCCCACATGCTCTCATGTGATCACAAGGTCCTCAGTGTGTTAGGGTTCCTGGGGTGTGGAGAGTCCTCTGGGGTCCTAGATGCCCTCAGCAGGGTTCACGCAGAATATGGAGGGGGGGCTGGCCCCAACCTGAACAGATCCCAGCCTCTGTTTGGGCAGTGTTCCCCAATCCCTGTTCCTGCTGGCACAAGACCCTCCACTATTCTTTGGAGCTGATGTTGCGTTCCACTCACCCGTGATCCTGAGGTCCTGCAGCGTGGAAAGTACTCTAGGCCCCCTGGCAGCCTCCTGCTGGTTCAGAAGGAAGATGGAGGAGCTAGCCTGGACCGGAATGGATCTCAGCCTCTGGTCAGGTGGGGTTCCTTTTTCCCTGTTCCTGCTGGCACAAGACCCTCCGCTATTCTTTGGAGCTGATGGTGAGATCAACTCACTCATGATCCCGAGGTCCTGCCGCATGGAGAGTACTCTGGAGCCCTTAGTGGCCTCCACTGGGTTCAGAAGGAAGATCCATATTATTTCTTGAGACAGGATGTTTTCTATTTCAGAGGTATGCCAGTAAGAGAAAAAGAATGGTAAGTGAATGGAGGCTGTGGTGTTGTAGCCTTGGAAAGTGGCTCTTGGTAGCATGAAGCACTGTTCCGGTGACTGTTCTGGTGACGGCAGACAGACATTGCTGCCACATGTTCCATCTAGAAAAGGTCACTGGGTCAGTAGTGAATGACAGGAAAATCTGCCTAGGATGACATGCATTCCTTCTTTAGGGTTCAAAGCCACTTGAGATGAATAGGTCAGAAAAGCATTTGGCCTTATGCATGCCAGATAACGGATAATATTTAAAAGCTACCAAATCCAGGAAAAGATGTCAATCTTGGTGCAAAAGAGTTCTGTTTCCAAAAGGCATCCTTTCTCAGCCCAGTTCTGAGAAGTTTAGAGGACATCCAGGAAGATGGCTGCAGCTTTCCTAGCCTTTGTTCTTAGCCAAAACCTTACTATTTGTGTGTCCTGGACTTCTGACTCTCTCTGCTTAACAAAGCCTAGAGAAGATGAACCATGGCCATAAAGAATTATCTGAAGTACTGTAAGGGTCCAAAATGCTTGAGATACCAAAACTTGGCCTGGGGAGACTACTATCTTGCAGGTTGATTAATTTACACTGTAGCATGGGAGCTCACATTGTTTTGGAAAGTTCTGACTGAGAAATTTCACTATAAATAGTAATTAAGACAGTATGTACAGATAAACAGTGCTACGCCAGATCCCAATATCAGAGGTGCAACCAAATACAAACCCTTCTCAGAGACAATGGTATTAGACTTAGAAAATAATACAGCATGAAGCTTTGTGTCATGCAGAAAAATATTGCATAATACATTCAAATTATATATCTGAGATATATACGATGTAAATGAACTTCACATTTATACTTGGGTACTATAGATAAACATGGCCAAATAGTCTTAAATCCAAAATAATTGTAAATTCAAAACACTAATTCAGGTCTTAAGCATTTGAATTCATACACACACACACATACATACACACACACACACATACATACACACACACATACATACACACACACATACATACACACATACATACATACACACACACACACACATACATACACACACACACACAATTTTCTTTCAGAAAAAGAATTCTCTAATTGTCTTGGTAGATCTTTGTGTGTACATGTTTGTATATATGCAAACACACACACAAGTATACAACTGTATATTTACACAAATGTATACTTATATGTGTGTGCAGGTCCATGGATGTTGCTCCTCAAACATTGTCCATCTTGTATTTTGAGGCTTTTGAATTTCACTGGCCTGGAGCTTCTCAAGTATAACAGTATAAACTGGCTGAGCCCTGGGGAAACTGTGTCCTTGAATGTCCAGTCCTGAGATTGGAAGAAGCATTCGCCAGCATGCCTGTTTAATACATGAGTTCTAGTGTTCAAACTTGGTTCATCACACTTACAAGGTAAGCACTTTACTGAATTGTTATCTCAGCCTAACTCCTCTTTCCTTGTAACTTTGGGTGCAGGAAGCTCTTAGTTCAATTTCAAATTGTGTACAATACAAGGATTCTCACACATAAATCATTTTATCTTTTCTTACTGAATGCCTTTGTAAGATAAACGTAGACTGTACATGAATAATAGAAAATAGAGTGTTTATATAAATCAAGGCCTGCTACATTCTACTTCTCTTTTCTTTTTACATGATCTTTGTGATTGTTTTTTGAAAAACTTGCCTTTTTGTGATCAAAGGACAAAGTGACTCCCACCATCACTATAGGAGTTTGGAAATGTCTTACATTTTGGATCTTGAGATTTTATACTTTTCTTGATTTCATAATTGACTACACACCTTAGTCTACTCTCCCAGTAGCAACTATAATTGCCGTACCACCAGTGACCACAGTTTATAAAGTTACAAATCAAGCTTAGAAATTCTACTGTACTCAGAGGATCAGAGAAGCCAGGGACTAGATAACCTTATTCTGAAGCACCGCTGAGTCCAGCCTTGTACTGTCTTCTCTGTTCAGGCTTGGACCTTCCTAAACAACCCAGCTCTGACCAGATCCTCTTGACCACTTAATTCCTTGCAGCTCCACCAAAGGCCCAAGTTGTTCCAAAGTTATCTCAGCAACATAAGTCATTATAAAGCCTTCTAAGAAATGGAAATCCTAACTACTCACCTATTTCCATTTCATTTTGAATGTACCCCAGGGGCTTTTTGATTTTACTATGTTTAATCAATGCAGCGGACCAAACAAATGAGAGAACACAATCAGACTTATGCGAATTGAGGTTACTCTATGTATCAAGTAACAATCAATCAAGCAAGGTACAGAAAAGCTGTCAATACCCTTTGGTATTTTTGCTGTATCAAAATAACTGTTACCAATTTAGCAAGTGGGGTCTCTAGGTCATCTATGCTGTAACTGCTTGCATTAAAATGTCCTCACTTGTACTAAAACACCCTGATCTATATTCTGGCAATTACATGTGTTATTTTCTAGAGTGTCTGTTTAATAAATCATTAATTACGAATTGAAACATATAGAGTATAGTATATGTGTATGTGTTCTCATGTGTGTGGGTGTGTGTGAGTAAAGCCTGTAGTAGATGCTGGCTATCTTCTTAGATCACTCTCTACATAATTTATTGAGGCAGAATCCATTGTTAAAATCAGTATAGGGGAACACCAGGGCCAGAAAGCAGGAGTGAGTGGGTTGGGGAGCAGGGCGGGGGAGGGTATAGGGGACTTTCAGGATAGCATTTGAAATGTAAATGAAGAAAATATCTAATAAGAAATTGAAAAAAAATCAGAGCTTGCTGATTTCACTAGTCTTGGCCAGCCAGCTCTCCCAAGGAACCCCCTCCCTTTATCTCTCTAATGATGGGATTACAGGTAGGTTGCCTCTCCTACTATATACGCTACTGCTATCTGAGTACTCAGGATCTAAACTCTGTTTTTCATGTTTACATGGATAGTATTACATCATCTCTGCAGCCCATAGTTTTTTTTTAATTTAAACAATTTTTATTAGATATTTTCTTCATTTACAATTCAAATGCTATTCTGAAAGTCCCCTATACCCTCCCCCTGCCCTGTTCCCCAAACCACTCACTCCTGCTTCCTGGCCCTGGCATTCCCCTGTACTGGGGCATATAATCTTTGCAAGATCAAGGGACCTCCTCTCAATAATGGCTGATTAGGCCGAGGCTATGCCAGTGTCTGGCAAATACAGAAGTGGATGCTCACAGTCATCTATTGAATGGAACACAGGGCCCCCAATGGAGAAGCTAGAGAAAGAACCCAAGAAGCTGAAGGGTCTGTAACCCTATAGGAGGAACAGTCCTATAGATTTTTTAAAACACAGTGATTATGTGCCCTCTAGGCATTTGCTACAAATAGCAAATCTCTCAGCAAATATCAACTGCATTCATGTAAGAGATGATTACATATAAAAGTCTGGAAGGATGTGGGGAAGGGAAGCATGTCTGTAGGGTTTAGTTGGTTAATAAGATTAACTTCTAATGTTCTTTTTCAATATAAGGTAGCTATGGTAGATAGAAATCAGTTACATACTTCAGAAGCGTTAGTAGATTTAATTTTGAACATTCCTAGTACTAGAAAATGGCAAGACAAGAATACTGTCTAAGGAGATAGATATGCTAATGGACTGGTTTAATTATTACACTTCATATACTTGTGTGAAATGGTATAGTTCACCTCATAAATATAATTACTATGTGTCAAATATGCATATTTGACATCCTTCTCTTTCTTCAAGGGGTGTTTTTGTGTTAATCTTCCTTATGTACATAGAGAAGGCTCCCTAGGAACAGGAATCAGTGTGCTTCCATTTCCATCAGTCATACTGTGTAAAGAACAGAGAAGCATCCAAACCTGTTTATGGTAGTTCTTGATGGTGTATCAGTATTCTGAGTTAATTTTACATAAATTTGTTCATTAGTGTGTTGAGAGAGACATGTTTGTCTAAAGACCAAATTGAATTCTTGGTAAGGGTAAGGCTCCCTGATGTTAAGACAAGATGAGGAAGAAAGGCAGTAACACCATAGCAGATTCTGAGTTCCTGCTTTAAGAACATCGTACAGTGGGGCAGAAAGATGGTTCAGTGGGTAAAGGTGCTTGGAACCAAGACTGGTGGCCTGAGTTCAATCCCTGGAATCAGCATAGTGGAAGGAACGGATAAACGCCTACGAGTTGTTCTCTTATCCCTGGGCTACCACTTCCCCCAAAAAAGTAAACAAAGAATTGTAAGAAAAGAGTGGATTTAAAGAAGAAATATTCTTTTTCTCTTTGATATAGGCTTTTAATTACCCAGTTTCTCCTTAAATTCAGTACTTGTCAGTGATGACCTTGAACAACTTAAAAAAAGGCTTTTATTGGTAATAAATCTTTGTATATTGATACAAAATTTAAGATTAATTTGTTATAATGTGATATATGTATGGTTCAACTCTTGTATAGTTATTATGGCTATGCAACTCATTTAAAAATACAAGGTTTAATCCCAATCCTTTTAATAGTTGCTATTATAAACTGTTCAAAATAATTAAGTAATGCAACTTAACAGCCAAATAGTCAAACTTTTGTTCACATTAGATACTATAATTAATTACAAAGATTTCAAGGTTATTCAGATAGTAAATCAGTAGGAATACACAATGTTTGACAACTCAGATATACTACAGATAGCACACCTTCAAATACCTCAGATATCCAAAGAATATGGCATTTAAATTTATTTCATTGTTAAAAGATCATTTGAGTATTAAACAGGCCTGCTTATGTCAGTACTCACATTCCACTTCAAAGAAGCTGATGAGCATCACTAACCTCCATATGGAATTGCTTCAATTATGGCAAGCCAGCCACTGGGTAAAGAAAATGCCCATGCTTCAACTATAGACAAATCTGTTCAGAAAGGACACATGGACTCAGGAAGGTCAATGCCAAATTTGACCTTGAACTTCTAATTCTCCAGCCTCTTGAGTGTTGGGATTATATAGATATGCCACAATACTTCAGATCAAACTGAGGACTAGGGAGTCACTGAATGAACTGACCTACATCCTCAGGCCCACTAAATTATAGGAACTTGAATTATAACATGGGTAAGGATAATACAAGAAAGACAGTACATGGCATGTCTGTTAGATTTTACATCAGCAGCACTCAGTGACCCCATTTTTGACCTCTCTTCCATTACACAGCATTCAAATGTCTACACATTCTTTCATTATATAATGGCCTGCATTGTAAATTCAGTACAATTATAAGAGGAAGGGGAAAAACAACAACACCAACACTTAATTGTAGGCCAAGTCTCACTGTTTTAGACTTTCCTATAAAATAATTGCAAAGGCCCCTGTGGACCATGCCACTCTACAATTTTACAGCTGTTAGTCATCCATTGCTGCAGAACACAATTACTATCCTTGTGGATACCTACATCCTCCATAAGAAAGATATATTAATGGCTGATTTCAAATGCATAATAGAGTGGTATAAGAACATTTCCAAGGATGCATGGGATGTAGAAGACAGATGTGAAAAAAAAGGAACCTAAGTAAAGTCCATTGGAAATATACATAAACACATAGATACATACTCACACATGCACACCCCTCTACATACAACTAGTACAACCAAAGGAATGCCTACCAGGAGAAGGGACATTTATATTGAGTCTTAAAAGACAAAGGGTTTAGTTGGCAACGTATGTTATCAGGCCATTGTGGGCTGGGCAAAGGCTGAGCAGTAGGCAAGGTAGAGGAAGGCAGTGAGAAGGTGACAGCATGTGGGCTGAAGCAGCACACTACAAGTTATAAGTCTTGGCAAGAACACTATCCACCTGAGCAATATTGTAGAGTCCTTTACTCTCTGAGTTTCAGTCTGCTTTTGGTCAACCTGAGCTCAAAAAACCCATTCACAAACTTGTACGAAAGATAGATTTTATCTATGAAATACATAGGTTGATGCCTAATACTTTAGAGGTGTCTAACAAGTGAGCTGCAAATTATTATAGTTAAAGAAGTGAAGGTAGGCTCGATGAATGAATACATTATGTTTTTTTGATTTGAGAGTAAAGGTGTGTGCATGTGGTAAACATCAAACTTACCAACCAGGGAAAGAACATGACTTGTATCCAGCCACATATACCTTAGTGTCTTTAAGAACTATAACAGGAACAATGAAAATAATGAGTAAGCATGTTAATAAGATGTTGGGTCCTGGTCAGAATGTTTAAAATACAGTATAATTTTCTTCTTTTCCTTTTAAAGATTTATTTATTTTATGTACAGATAGTTGTGAGCCTTCATCTGGTTATTGGGAATTGAATTTAGGACCTTTGCTTGCTCCTGTCAACCCTACTCGCTCAGTCCCTGCTCGCTCGGACTCAAAGATTTATTACTATAAATAAGTACACTGTAGCTGTCTTCAGACACACCAGAAGATCTCATTACAGGTGGTTGAGAGCCACCAAGTGGTTGCTGGGATTTGAACTCAGGACCTTCGGAAGAGCCTGTTGAGCCATCTCACCAACTTAGTATGAAGACTTCTAGTAACTTTAGAAAATGGAAATTATTATCTCTCATTTAAGAAAAAAGGAAACCAAGATACAGAGGAATTAAAACCTTTTGTCTATGTGGTGCAAATAAGTTGTAGAACTAAGATTCAAAGTAGGTACACTTGACTCTGAACATTCACAGCATACTTCTTTTTGAGGAAGGATGTGTGTGATCTATGGTGAAAGTTCTTTGAGCAAGTGGAACTAAAGTCAAATAAAGCTTTTATGACACCAGCTTGGAATCTTACAAGAAGATAATTCTACTCTCTGAACAGTGTCTGCCACAGCATACTCCTTGCAAGAGTTCTCTGACAACCTACTAATTCAGACATTACACTCTGTGCTCTACAATAGCACCAGGAAAGAAGACCATGAATGCTTAGTGTATAAGCTTGCTCATAGGAGGTCTGTGTCTATGCATTGGGCAAAGTAGAGACTCTAGAACTATACATAGAAAACAGTCTAAGCCAATAATCTCAGCCCTCTATCCAAGAACAGGGTGCTTATAGACATAACCAGGGGTCCTATGTACTCATAGTATGATGCTGCTGCTGATGTGCCCCCAAACAGATAGCTATAGAAGTCAGAGGATGAGGAGAGTGATTAAAAGTAACAAAGTGCAAATTTTCTCCTATATCTAACTTTCCCCAAGTCTACCAGTCAGATTTAGCTCTCCTGATGAGTTTCCATTGCTTCTGAACCATGCCTTCACTATAATAATGAGCTCTTATCAGTGGTGGACATTGAGGAATCTCTGGTGAGTATATATATATATATATATATATATATATATATATATATATATATATATATATTATACACACACATATGTGCATGCATGTGTGTACATGTGTGTGTATAAAAGGAACTGTTAAAAGGGTGAATAGTAAATAAAGAAAACTTGAAAGAAAGTACATTCTGAAACAGAAGGTGTAGAATGAATGTATTACCTTGGCTGGGGAACCTCACCTCCCTCCCTCCCTCCCTCCCTCCCTCCCTCCCTCCCTGTGTCTGTCTTGTCTTGTCTTGTCTTTTCTTTCCCTTTCTCTCTTTCTCTTTCTCTTTTTCTCTTTCTTTTTTCCTTTCCCAAGACAGTGTTTCTTTGTGTAGCTCTTACTGTTCCAAAACTCACTCTGTAGACCAGGCTTGTCTCAAACTCAGAGATCTGCCTGTTTTTGTCTCTAAGGTGCTGGGATTAAAGGTGTATGCCACCAGTGCCCAGCTTGGTAGCCTGCACTTTTAAGCATTACTTTTAATGGTGCAAATGTAAGGAGACCAGACTAGGCTGTGCAAGGGCAACATGGAGAGGAAAAGTAAAGACATACATCCTCCAGACACCAGCAAGGTCATCTCCTTATTGGGAAAAACCAAAGAGGCTTGCAGGAGGAACTAAAAAAATTACAAAGTCCTTATCTTGCATCTAGGAAAGCTAATTTTATATATCCATAGGAGTATCTTAATTCCAGATCCATATTCATTCAGCACAGGGGCTGGGGTTCACAGCTACACTACAAGTCTGAAGTCCCACAAACCTAGATCTAGATCTGATAGAATTGTATTTGGTGATTATTTCTATCTGCGCCCCAGTGCCCAGTGCCATTTTGTTAAATAACTGGTTTTCTTTTCCTTCAACTGTCCCAGAGTCCCAGACTTTTATTAAAACTCTTTCTTAAAGAGGCAGGATCCAGAAAGATAGCCTCCTAGGTTTCTCCAAGAGATTCTCATTTAAAAGCAAATTGGTGAAATTCAGTACATGGATTGATATTACAGGAAAGTAAAGTACACAGGGCCAGGTCTTTATGTCCTTTGGAACAAACCATCACTTGTAATGAATTCTGCATAGCACTTGCAACTTTGCAACACTTCATTCATCAATTTTATTGTCAGATGCAAAGGTGCTGGTTCCAAAAGGCATTTAATGACACAGATTGGGAGTAACCCAGACTTCATTACTTGACATTTGCTAAATGAGTCGAAGGCTATAGGGTGCACAGTGCTCTTGGTTCTAACACATCTGCAAGTAAGTACTTAAGGTTCAAGTTTAAACTCTTCAAGTCCATCAGTCCATGGCCTTGAAGCTGAACCTTTATTGGACAGAAAAGGGGCTCTGATTCTAGTATCTCCTGTTATGATTTTTGAAGGGTGATCTACATGTGCACCTACATGGGTAGTCTTGCTAGATTCTGTAGAAGAAACCTACAAACAAAGAAACAAACAAACAAAACACATATATCTTTCAGGCAATGTCTGGAATAGTACTATTGAATGGTATCAAACAGTTTCTAAAATGTGATATTGGTTAGTGCCCTAACATCAAGATCCCATTCTCTGCATCATCATCATCATCATCATCATCATCATCATTATTATTATTATTATTATTTTGTAATCCTTTCATTAAATGTGTATGTCTTTGTTGAAGACTCCAAGGAAACCACATCCGAACTTTAGTCCCCTTTCACCTCCTATATAGTCAAGATTTTTACTAGGCTGTCACTGAAAGTCAACCAGTAAAAATCTCTAAACACCTTTTGAAAGTAGCATATTCTGCATTCTTGAATTCCAAGAAGAGTCAAAACCAAATCAATTTAGTTGCATATGTAGCAGAGGATGGCCTAGTTGGCCATCAATGGGAGGAGAGGCCCTAGGCATTGTGAAGATCATATGCCCCAGTACAGGAGAATGCCAGGGCCAGGAAGTAGGAGTGGATGGGTTGGGGATCAGGGTGGGGGAAGGGTATAGGGGGCTTTGGGGATAGCATTTTAAATGTAAATGGAGATAATATCTAATTTAAAAAAAGAAAAAGTAAAGGATGAAAACCCTCCATATTAATTGAATGCTTCCAGGAAATAGTTGCATAATTTTATTGACTTTTTAAAGCATGTCTGAGATGTCTACCTTAGTTCCTATTGGACAGATGAGGAAACTAAAGCTGAAAGCATACGCTGCTGGTCTAAAGTCATGTAGCTACCAGGAGGCAGAGCTGGGACTCAAACTCAGGTGTTCTGGACTACACAGTTGGCTCCCTTACCTTCCCCATATCTGTCCCCTGAAAAGTCTCAGGAAAATCTCTTTTGTAGGTGATATATGAATCTCCTTTGGTATCTAACTCTAACTTATATTTTTCTTCCAATTTGTATCAGTGTGTGATAAATCTTCCTGCTATTCCATGTCCTAGGAGCTGTGTTTCATTAATTAGAAAGCACAGTATTATTAATGGACTGACGGAAGGAAACTAGATCCTTTCTTACTGATGGCTCCAAGCCTAGACTCACTGGCTTGGGTTCAACCTGCCCACATAACCTTCCAGTGAATATTTATTGGAATAGAGGGGAAGTCTGTTTTCTGTCCCATGTACTAGGATATAAAAGGACAGGAAGAGGGCTCTGTACTACTTAGAAGCTGCTTCTTCTGCTTTAAGTTCTCCTCTCTGGCAATAATCATACAAATTACTTATGAGCCCAATAAGGCTGGCATAATTGAAGGTCTGTGGATCATATGCTGTTGCCAGAATGGCTCCGCACAATTCTCTCACTTTTCCAAAAACTACTCTGCTGAGTCCTACCACATCCACAAGGACTTCTTTAGACAGAGATCAGGGCTCTCTCTGAGTCCTTGTCTCTGCTCTTCCTGGAAAACCCCACGCAACCCAAGACTTCATTTTGATTCAGTTCCATGTTTTCAGGGCCGAAATTACAAATATGTGTTATCAAACTCAGTATTTTTCATGTGGGTTCTGGGGACTAAAGACAAAGACAGGTTTCCTGGATTGACTCATCTCCCAAGTTCCTAGAAGAATTATCTCTGAATAGTTAAAAGACCAACTCTATTGCTCTCTGGGAACTAGTGGATTCCTGGTCACAAGGCTTTTAATGGTAGAATAGGAGACGTTCTAGGCAAACCAAAGTGATTAGACTCACTTTAACAGTTTGAAATTTTACCCTTAGTACCTTATTTTTATCCCAGCCCTACAAAAATTTTTCCAAGTACACACAAAGAGTTAGAAAATATTTGACAAATAGTGAAAAGTAGATTAGAAGGAAAAGGCAGCCACTTTTTAGGGCTAAAAAGTACTATTAGTTTTCTTCTAGATCCATCTCCTTTGTAGAAATGTGTGGCTGATATGCTATCAGCCCACAATTTGAACTAATGCCTTAATAGCTTTCTGCAAAGTAGTTCTCAACTTTAGACATAGAGGTAAAAATGGCCTGATTTCTCAAAGATCACAGTATCACAAACACACAGGTTTCAGAGAAACTTCAGGGTCACTGGAGTGGAATAATCTCTTTTGCTAGGACATGTATTGCTGGCTGCTGCTTGTAGTCTTCTAAAAGGCAACAAAGCTAGAGAGGTGACTTAGTTACATTACAATGTACTTGATACAGTGTCATCTTGTGTTATCATATCCCACACCAGAGCTTTAAACCTCACAACACCCACTTCCACCTGCGTACTGACAAGCTGACACTGTTACGACTAAATCCCTTCAGTCTAAAGTAATCACTATTTGGGAAACGTTCTTGTTGATTCACTTGTGCTCACAGGAGGAAACCAATCAAACAGTGCAGGAAAATAAAGACCATGTAAGAAGCACAGGGTGCTGTGGCTTTGCTGATGTCTTATGTCCCCAAGGGAAAACTTAGTGTCAGCAAGCCAGCTAAGCTCCTGCACCCCAAACACAGCTTGCTCATCTGCAATCTCAAAGCAATTCTGCTCAAGGGAGAAGTCACTGATGAAGGTAGCAGAGTGGAAGTCGGCAGCAGGAAAACCTGCTCCTGGAAGTAGCAACTGGCCTTCCTATGATTCCATGTCCTCGCTTCTCAAGCAATATCTGTTTCTACCTCTCCCAGTATGCCCATAATGGGGAAGTTAGTTGGGGCTAAAATATCTGAATTTGGAGACAGGAAACTTTGCATACCACTTAGTGGGGCATATTCTGTCTCTCACTGTCTCTCTGTCTCTGCTCTCTCAAATAAGGCTTCTTTGTGTAGCCCTGTGAAACTCATTGTGCAAACCAGTATAGCTTTGAAATCAGTTATTTGCCTGACTCTGTCTCCCAAATACTGGGATTAAAGGCATGCACCACTATGCCCAGTTTGGGGCAAGTTCTTGAGGCTTAGGAAAGTGAGTTTTTCTAAACTTTTCAGGATCTTGCAAAATTCAATACAGAAAGTGGGTTTGGGTTCAGATTAAACATGGTGTAAGACCAGGATTTCTGACTTCAACTGTTTCCTCTTCTGCTAGGTAAAGATGCTATAATGGGACTCATAGTCTAGAGATAATTATGAAGAGAAATGAATCATGACACTCACCTTTATTAAGCATTGTTCCTATGGTTTTATCAAGACAAATTAACACATCGTATAGCTAGCCATGCTCTTTAACCACATTTCTGTAACTCATATACCAACCTGAACTCCTGGTTTGGAGAGGTATGACTAAAGTGTGCTGTCACTTAAATGAGGAAAGGTTTCATTTACATTCCATTCCCCACCCCCACCCCAAGGTAATAACTGGGTACTAATTAAGCACTCTTTTTGAGAATGTATACATTCCCCAAGGTCCTATGTAATGAAGACACAATGAGAGAGTTCCATCTATGGAATGTCATACTGTGGATAATAGTTTAGGGAAAGTTGGCCATGAGGAGAATCAGTCTCAATGCCCACTCCTACTCTTTCTCTTCCTCCTGGTAGCACTATGGATTGAACCTAGGGTCTCATATACAAGAGGCAAATATTCTATCTATCAGCTATAGCTTCAGCCTGTGCTCAGGGTCTTCTTTTTCTACATAGACAGTAAGCTTCAGTGATATAACTTGGGTGTATGAGGGTATGTACTATACACTGCTCTCTGGAACTAAAGAACATTGAGGAAGCTTGGAGCTGACCAGTGCACAAACAAGTAATTCCTTACAGGGGCTGCCCTCCAAACCCGTCACAGGTATTTTTCTTATCTCAAGATGTCTACAGATGATTTTGTTAGACAAAATTTAAAGTCATAAATGAAAAATAAGGGCTAATCTGTGAAGTATAGTTGTCAAATCCCCCGAGAAACCTTCATTCTATAGGCAATGTTCTCAGGAAAGGAGCATGAGACACCTTGAGGCATTTTTGTTTTGTTTTGTTTTGTTTTGTTTTGTTTTGTTTTGCTTTTCAGATGAACCAGGAGTGGGGGGGGGGGGTCAACAGACTACAATTACAGTGCTTTACTGAGAGTCAGGAAGGCCAGCAGGTCCTCCCAAGAAAGGGTTTGAACCTCTTGCACAAGACAAGGAGGGATTTTGCCATCTGTAAAGGGTTCTTTGTTGAGAGTTTTTATTTGATAATTGAGTCCTTTAAAGAGACTGTCAAAAGTCACTCTGTATTTGAAACTATACTTGCTTCTTCTTTGTAGTTCAGCAACAGCTTGACGAAAATATCAGTGTTTCAGAAAAGAGAAATAAAGATGCTTGTTCACAGAAGAACTAATTTCATGCAAAAGGGAAACACATCTTGAACCTTCGTGCACTCTATCTTCAAAAGCTCTGAGGACAATCCTAGTCCCCTCCCTCATGGACATGATTCCACATTCAAGGCATGACTCACAACTGGCAGGGCTTACTTTGAATGCAGCAGAATCACAATTTGTGGATGGTAAATAATCAGTTAATGCTTTGGCTTTAATCAGACTCTCAATCAATCCTGAGGAAGCCATTACATTGTAGTAAAAATAGTTCAGATACATAAGGGACCCATGCTTTATTCTGTTTCTATAACTGTAATGAAATACTCAAGGCTGGGTAAATTACAGAAGAAAAAAAATGTGTTTATTTCAAAGTTCTGGAGGTTTAAGGACTTGCATCTGGTGATGATCTTCTCGTTGGTGAAGACTGAAGGCAGTGCCTGCCCGGCTTCACAGAAATTTTGGCTTTCTGTCCGTCTGATGACTCTATCTAATCTTCATCGTTTCCAAGGGTCCTGCCTCTAAATATCTCAGTGAGATTAAGGTTTGATCCTAACACCCATACCCTATCATGGCAACTTCAACTGTTACACCCCATCAAGCCTCTTTTTACATTTCGAAATGCTTAGCACATAACCTGATCAGCTCAATATAGATGATGGATGAATAGATGGTGGGTGGGGCAGATAAGTGAAAGGACAATGGACAAATAGAGAAAGAAGGGGAAAGAAGGGAAGAACTGATATCAATTCTAGCGGTATGTAAATATAACAGAAACAGAATCTTTGTCCTCAGTTTTGCAGTTGACAGGCCTGGAACAGCATGTGACAGCAAAAGATGAATGACTGGATGAATTAACACAGGCGAAAAATTTGAAAACTGGGAGTAAATGATAACTAGTTACTTATAAATCAATCTTCTCTTGAATTACTTCCAATGTTTGTTCCTCAAAATCAGTATGCCGTTTTAATGTTTTTGCAAATAAAAATAAACAGTGAAGGTAGATGACAGGAATGGACATTTTAACAGGCCATACAAGGAACAGAGTTCCATCATGGGAATCAGACACAATAGAGGCAGAGAATAAAAAATAATATGCTTGCTGGGCTTTTCTACTGTGGAGAAGAGTGGTCTGCAGTGGGTCGATACTTGGGGGAGGTTCCATGTACCTTCTCTGAGCTGCTGTGGAAGTAGAGTGGGAGACAGACATAGAGGTGTGATGACAGCAGGGGTGAGATTTCACAGTAGACACACAGAAGGGCCCATGTCATTTCAGGTAGAATATGATCCCCCAGAAATACAGGGTGATAGCATCAATTAATTCCTTGCTGATACTAATGTCACAAGCTGAAGCCTTTTAGGATGCAGTAAAACATTTTTCATGTTTTTTTCTCCATCTGCCTCCTGTCTTGATGTGTTTTTTATTTTTAATTTTTGTTCTCTTTTGTTTTTTAAATAAAAAAGGGTATGAGTAAGAAGAATCAGGCATAAATTCCCTATTTCCCACCCATAGAAGAAAGGTGCTGGAGGAGAGTTGATCCTTAGCAGGCTGTATAGGAGGTCCCTAAACCCTAGACATTTCCTAGACAGCAGTCCTCTTCTGGTACACAAAACGTGTTCTAACAGTTTACATGTCACTGGAATCTAGGTGGGACAAGCCTCAAGTGTCTAATAGATTTGGATGCATATATCTTTATTTCTGATAATAAAGCAAGGGGAAAACCTCCATGAAGTGTACAAACCAGAAAAACCACAAAGAAAAATAAGAATGCAGTTTGGAGAACTGGTTGCTCTTGCAGAGAACCAAAATTCAGTTCAAAATAGCCTGTTTCAACTAACTCCCAACTACCTGTAACTATCGCTCCAGGGGAATCTGATGACTTCTGCCACACACATGCTTGCCATGCAGTATGCATGCAAGCATGCACGTGCATGTGTACATGTGCGCGTGCACACACACACACACACACACACACACACACACACACACACACACGAGGATTGGGCTTAAAAACAACCAACCAATGAACCAAAAAACTTACAGCTTATTCCCTAGACCTGGTGTTAGAATATGATCATAAATATTCAGTCCAAAGTCAAATAATGACAATGGCATAGGTGTTATATATCCCACTTCCTCTCCTGGCCGGTATGCTATCATCCTTACATGGTAGCATCCATTTTATGCATGCATCTCACAACATTCTATTCTACAGGTATATTGACAGTTAACAAACTGATATTGAGAGTGCAGAGGTGGTTTTGGGAGCAGCGGGTCAGCAGTTCACCCCAGGGGCAGGAACTGAGAACTCCGCCCCACCGGAGGCTGGGCCTCCCCCAGCCAGAACCTCGCCGCCGCGCCATCTTTCCTCTGAGCCCAGCGGACACAGCTAGGGACACCCCAGGACTTTAAGATCGCATTGGGGTTACGCGTGAGTGCAGAGGTGGTTTTGGGAGCAGCGGGTCAGCAGTTCACTCCAGGGACAGGAACTGAGAACTCCGCTCCACCGGAGGCTGGGCCTCCCCCAGCCAGAACCTCGCCGCCGCGCCATCTTTCCTCTGAGCCCAGCGGACACAGCTAGGGACACCCCAGGACTTTAAGATCGCATTGGGGTTACGCGTGAGTGCAGAGGTGGTTTTGGGAGCAGCGGGTCAGCAGTTCACCCCAGGGGCAGGAACTGAGAACTCCGCCCCACCGGAGGCGGGGCCTCCCCCAGCCAG